>JAWQEG010006610.1:0-33647 GCA_033782935.1 Petrolisthes cinctipes
CATTAACAAGTAAGATTATAAACTTTGGAATAAGGAAGAGAAAAAAAATGCTTGATACAATTTAGTTTGCATTATGTACAAACATCACTATAGACTCGTCACGGTTTCCACACTCGTATGTATTTATGATGATTGTTGTTTATGGATGAACAGTTGTAAAGGATCTTATTACCGCTGCTCTACGTATCAAAGTTCACACACCAACAGTGGGAGATAACATTACACACTCATGCACACGCTCACTAACATGCACACCGCAAATAGAAACACATACGTACACCCGAGCTCGTAAACCTTTGAGTGAAATGTAGTCTCCTGTTTCTCAGTTTCAAATATATCGCTAATTGTAGACCGAGGGAATATATTTCTTGCATAATCTGTAGGAATTAGGAATTAAAAATCTCTATGTCTCGTGTAACATGACAAGTCCTCAATGTTTCTTTACAGTCAATAACAAGGTTTGGTGGTGACCGATCTCGCTCCGTCTTAAAATCAGCTATAACTTTAATTCTTAACCAGTAAGTTATTATTATATGCATTGATAAAGATGAACAGCGAATTAAAATGATAACCAAAATATATTAAATCGAATCTGCCTAAGCTTACCTAACCTAACCTAATCCAACATAACCAAATCAAACTTCATCTAACGTTACCCAGGTCATCACAAACTACCCAACCACCCCACCCAGCCAGACCTAAAACTCAACCTAACCGAAGCAAACCTGAAATAGCCGTTATCTGGTCATGCTCGACTCACTTGGTTCCCATAATATCGGATAATCCACTTCACTGGTCAATAGAGACTTGGTGGTGAGGTACGACCTGGAGAGAGGGGCACAGGTAGAGATACGTGTGTGTGTGTGTGTTTGTGTGTGTGTGTGTGTGTGAGAGAGAGAGGGAGAGAGAGAGAGAGAGGGAGAGAGAGGGAGAAGGGAGGGACTAGCGAAGTGATTAACACGAGATGGGGTATAGAGAGAGGAATGGAGAAGGATAAAGGGAAGCCATAGAACTGGAGTGCAGGAAGTGAATCGAGTTTGGTACAAAGATGCAAAATATGAATGGGGACGTGAGGTGATAGGATAGTACAAAAAAAGTTACATGTTGAGAGAGAGCTGTTGTGTGATAGTTAAACACACACCACACACACACACACACACACACCACACACACACACACACACACACACACACACACACACACACACACACACACACACACACACACACACACATACACACACACACATAACACACACAACACACACAACACCACACACACACACACACACACACACACACACACACACACACACACACACACACACACACACACACACACACACAACACACACACATCACACACACACATCCGCAGTGAGAGGCAGAGTGAAAGACCAAGAATATCAGAGAAACAAAGAGTGACAGTGTGAAGGACATGAGAGAGTCGAGCTTAATGAGATTAGACGTGTGTACCTTGCCTAGATCAGACGAGGTGGGAGGTAAAGGACTCGTGACAAGATTAGACACAAAATAGACAATAAATTCAGAGAGATAGTACCAGACGAATGAAATGAGACGAGGCGAAACGAGAAGAGAAGAGACAAGATAACCCAAATATAACTCTGCTTAACAATATTCAGCCAATTGGTCAAAGGCTCCAAGTTGTGTATTTCACTTCTGGTTTTGACAGTCATAAAGTCATATAATGGGAGATTCTTTGAGGGTAAATTGCTTTGCTACTAATCCTCAAACGTTGACACGAAACAGATCCCTCATCAATGTAGCATTACACTAAGGTCGTCTGCTTCCTGGCATAGTTTTTGGAGGAAACATAGACCTTCCATTTCACCAGCAAGAGAATTTCCCCTTACCTACGGCTCTTAGTGAAAAAACCAGACATTATAATAAGTAATAAGAAGCTACGGATTTTGTTTATGGTGTTAACTAATATAATAGTAAACTTAGGGATATCAGGAACTTTTCCCTCAAACCACAAAAATCGTCTGGTCACAAAGATAGAGAAACACATATGTGTCTCAGCAGTAACCAACGCACAAACTAGGCGAGCCGAAACAAATTTAATTGTACGTGAAAGAAGGCGACCGTATGTAATATGAACCATAATATAATAAGGCGAACTGAGTTTGTATTAATCAAAGACAATAGAGAAGAGACGACACGAGAAAAACATCCATCACACACAGGCATCCTCGTTCATTCGTCTTACATCTGTCATTCTCAGGACCGATTTGCTCCGATTTGCTTTACCAGTGTCCTGCATGTAGACTCCTAGGAACACTTTGAACGACGAACGAAACTATAATAACCTTTGACCAGTGGACGGAGGAAAATGTGGTATTGTGATGTTCCGTTGGGAAATTAAAGGGGAAGTGCACAGTTGGTAAATCTAAGCAACTGATTCCTCCAAAAATTGATATTTCTGTCACCATACCACCAATATTATTTGTTAATCTGGTACTATTTCATGGCATATTTTGGAAGAATGAAGGCGTTCTGGTGTATTAAGAGTATATTATCTATCCCCTTAAAGGATGGCACGGGCCAGCACTGTACATAACGTTGTAGTGGAAGTGGTTGTTGTACAGTACGAACCTCCTTCAGCCCCTTCGTCAGGTATGCAGACAGCTTACATGGCCTGCCGGTGAGCGATGTAGAAGATGGCACGGCAAGGTACAGGAGGGAAAGAGGGCAGAGAGGAGGAGGTGGAGAAAGAAGAAAAGGGAAGGTACAGGAGAAGAGGGTGAGGAAGGGGATGGAAAAATGAGAAGAGGGCGAGGAGTGATAGGAAATAAGAGGAGTGGGCGAGGAATGGAAGGGAACAAAGAGAAGTGGGCGAGGATGGGAAATGATAAATGAGAAGAGGGTGAACTGGGGAAAGGAAAGAAGAGGAAGGGGAGAGCTGGGTGAAGGAGAGAGTACAAGTAGTGGAGAACAATGTGGGAATCTGTGGAGGATTGTTGAAAGGAATAGGGAGGAGTAGAGATGAGTTGCCACAGTTATAAAAAGGGACTATGATTGAACAGGACATGAAATAAAAAGAATGAAAATGGGAGAAAAGAAGAGAGAGAGACGAAACGTATATGATAAAAAAGTGGAAAAAAGGAAAGAAGAACAAACTGATAGAGATAGATAGAGAGAGAGAGAGATATGAGAGAGTGAAAATTAGGTGGAAAATGAGATGCAGATCAAGACTTGTTGAGGTCAAACAGAGAGTCAGCAAGAAGAGACAAGGAATGGAAAGCGAAGACGGACAGCAAGTAGCAAAGTGGAGCAGACATCACACCAACACATTTTCCTCCATCCCCTGTCCAATTTAGAATCTCCTCCGTCCTCCAATTAGGTTCAGGACACCAGGGATTTTATACATAGGGACCATAAAGCTAGAATGGGAACGGAGGATGAGCGATATACGAAGAAAGAAAGCATTTGTTACTGTCCTGAATCCTTTTGAGAGAGGAGAGAGGAGAGAGGAGAGAGGAGAGAGGAGAGAGGAGAGAGGAGAGAGGAGAGAGGAGAGAGGAGAGAGGAGAGAGAGAGAGAGGAGAGAGAGAGAGGAGAGAGAGAGAGAGAGAGGAGAGAGAGAGAGAGAGAGAGAGAGAGAGAGAGAGAGAGAGAGAGAGAGAGAGAGAGAGAGAGAGAGAGAGAGGAGAGAGAGAGAGAGAGAGAGAGAGAGAGAGAGAGAGGAGAGAGAGAGAGAGATGAGAGAGAGAGAGAGAGAGAGGAGAGAGAGAGGAGAGAGAGAGAGAGAGAGAGGAGAGAGAGGAGAGAGAGAGAGAGGAGAGAGAGAGAGAGAGAGAGAGAGAGGAGAGAGAGAGAGAGAGAGAGAGAAAGTGTTGTGAGGGAGATGGCAGACAATCATTCCAAGTGTTTGCAGGTGTTTGTATGAAAAGAGGGAGTGAATGAAGAACAAGTTATCGTAAAAGAGAGGCGAGAGACAGAAGGGAGAGAAACAAACAGAGAAACGAAAACAAAAATGGGTAAGATATCACTGTCGAGCAAACGTTGAACATCGAGGGGACGACTCACCAGTGGCCACACCGTCAAAGAAAAGAACATACATATATAAAAAAAAAAAGGATAACAAAAATCTTTCACACCGAGGGGAGCATTGCATTGAACACGGTATAAAAACAAGGTGTACAATTGCTAAAAAACGTGATGGTATCTTTTTATCCTAGAGCTGTTTCTCATTTGTTATATTACCGTTTTCTTACGACCTCATTCTTTCTAAGACCTTTGCCATCGTCGCTTGTTTTGTATTTTGTTCCAGATGTTCGCCTACACTTTTGATTATCTTTCTCTCTTTTGGTGGATTAAATAAAGGGATGTGTGATCTTGTCTGCGAACTGAAGGCTGCTCACTCCTTCAAACTACACCACTAGACACCACTCTCTGCTTCGTGATACGGTTTGAAGCAATTATTTGCATCCCGTTCGCCAAGATTATTCTACTCTCTTAACTTGTATATTCTACATTTAGAATAACTAAGAATATGTCTTCGAAAATGCGTCACCCTAATCATCTTGTTGCGACAGCCAATGTACTGAAGTGTGTTTCTTCATAAATATATCTCCATGTCCGTTCAGTACTTCCATTCAAGGACATATTGATTTAACATTTTTATTTTATTTTGCTGTGCATGTAGCTTTTGCCGTGAGCTTGATGTTCTTCGGTTGTTGAGGTTGTTGTTTCTCGTTGAGTTTTTCTTTACTTGTCTGACTCGTGGACGCCTCCATAGGTTTAGTTGTCTCACTGGCAATTCTCTCCCGCTTGCCTCTTCTCACAGCCACCCCACAAAAGTAATCTAAGGATGTTCCATTGGATAGTACAGTATATATGGCACAATGAAAACACAATGGCGAAAAAATGTGAACTCGATACAACAGAGGTCGTATTGTTCTTTCCGTGCACACCCTGGTCCCCCTTCTGTACACACGTAGACACCCCCGACAGAAAGGCAAGGAAGAGGCAAGGAGTGAAAATATACGGGAAGAGATGGAAAGAAACACGGAGGGAAGGAAAAAATGGTGGAAGGGAATAGAGACAGTAATTTACCTGCACAGTACAAATACCATTATACCCTTACTGAAATAGTATCTAGAAAAATAATTGTAAAGGAGTCTATTACTATGTTGGTGAATTGAGGGTTACCGATTCCTCTACGCTATGGGACAAAACAGATATCGTCAGTAAAGGTGCTGGTTTGTGGCACAGTCTGGAGAATTTACTGTAGTCTCTTACAAATATATCCCCTCGCTCCTAAAAGGCACACAGTGTTCTGGCCCCCTCTATACAAGAGTCCCCGAGGCACTACTCAGCTCTATATTTTCCCATCAACTCTCTCCCTCCCCTCTCATGAGTTCATCTTAAAGACGGCATAACACACTTCGCTCCTTCACACTCACTCTCGTGTATGATCAAAAGCTATGAATATGTATTTTTATATGGCTGTACCATTTCGATGTTTGAATAATGGAGAAGCAATTTACGAACAGACAGTGCTTAGTTCCTTTATTGATGTCCATTGTCATATGTTTTACATATTTTCCACACTCACGCACATGCACACGCTTATTATTTTATATGTATATAATCCCAGAAATAGTAAAAGCATTCTTTATCCCGTAGCCATTTTAAGTTTCTTTAAGAATATCTTTATTGACATACTAAGGTCAGCCTACAGCTTTCTAAGTCCTCCAACACGTTTCCAGAGGTTAGAAGACTATTTATCTGCAAGGAGACAATATGACCTTGGAACGGAGATGCAGGACTGAGGACGAAAGGAACTTGTACAAGTGTGATGAACCTTTCTATCTCTCACCAGGCAAGCATTAATTAAACACAAACCGTCGTGGTCATCAAAAATATAAATCACCCAAGCTACTCTACCCACTGTTTCTAACTGGTCCCTTTATGCATGGAAGTTCATAATAACCTTCCCATCCCATTCTCCCGGTCTCTCGTTTTATCTCAATATATTTAGCCACTCCTATTCTAAACACCCCCTTCCCACCCATGCATAACTCGCCGCACACAAAGGGCCAAGCTAGAAACAGGGGTGTTGTGGAAGGTGGGAGATTTTTACGACCGCGACTGTACACTATACGCTACATCAGCATACAACAAGGCAAGTGAGCAATAAAGAGGACTCAAACACTGGGGATCACTTTACGAGAGGTGTAGGATGCGACGTGAAGAGTGCAGTAGGTAATTCCTTCAATACACTTGGCAGTCGTCTTCAAAAGTTCGAGACATTCTGTACTCAACACCATACCGACGATGACTTTGATAGTGTTGAAGTGTTATGCAATGGAAGTTTAATTTTTTAAGTATCAACTGACAGTAGAAACATAAAGGTAAATACAAAGGTAAATATACAGATACATACATGTAAATAAGAAAAAAAAGGTAAATATTCGAACGCTCATTCTCTTATGCTATGAAAATTTAGGTATTATTGATAGTTTACACAGTGTAAAACAAAGACATTTTTTTAGGCTAGTACATTGCTGGATCTGTTTTTAAAGAGTGAGAAGATGCAAAGCAGACAACTGTACTAGGCCTAACCGAGGGTGGGTAAGGGAGAGATAAGGGGGCCGTCTCTTTTGGGCCAAGTGAAAAGATACCGATTTCTTCAAACTTTAACAGGAAACATACGAGTGCCTCAGTATATGAGTATGAGATCTATATTGTTGCATAGTTTGGAGGAATACGTGCCCATATATTTCGCTGACAAAAGAACGCCCCTTTCAAAAGCATTTCTCTAACTTATGGAGAGAATTGTAAAAACTTTTGAATATATAACACCAATTCGTCTTCAAAGGACAATTGGAAAAGGAAAAGGCCATCGAATATTCCCCTGAGATAGAATGGAGTGTACAGAGTCAATACACTATACCTGACCCTCGCATCCCGGCCACCACACAAGAAAATTTTGTTATCTAGGCAGTTCAGGCAGCATAAAATGAAACATAAATACTCGAACTATCCCTTTCACGTCTGCCTTTATGGGCGTAAAATGAAAAACAGTGAGGAAAACTTTACATTTCGGTAATTTGGCGTCTGTCTGTTTTCATTCCATACTATACCTTTCAGAGTATTGCAAGTTTGCCTTAGTGGAATATCATCAAATAGAGAGGTGAAAATGATTTAATTTTCTGTCGGCTTTCTGTAGACGAAAAATGAAGGGGAACTTAGTGTGATAGACAAGTCCTATTCTAATATACACGATGAGGGACCCACTTGAGGTATGCTTTTTCCATGTATCGGCAGCTGTACTTGCCTAGATTCTTACCAGCACACCTCAGGGAGTATAACACCATGGTGTATGTATAGAAGGTTGGGATATCTGCCACTAACATTACCCTTGGGGGCAGTTAAACGTCAAACTATCGGCAATACCGAAGCTTCCCGGGAAGTTCAAACTCATCAGTATACACACTGGAATACATCGATTAGACGCACATATATGTCCGTACACATATACTAAGTACATGATTAAGTGTTTTGATCATCACATGACCTCATTTTCTCTTTTCCGCGAGCGCGTGTACACACACGCACGCGCACGCACGCACACGCACACGCACACGCACACGCACACGCACACATTCATCAACAAATTTCTTTAATTAACAGTCTACTTTAGAACAACTTGTTGCAGATTTTACTCTGTGCTGTTCCATCGATTACATTCCACCCCGTCTATTCCCTGATGTCATATCCATCAGTTTCACATGTACATAAACAAGAACTAAATAAACCAATTAAACCATAATGTTTGTGTGAAAGAATTGGGGGGAAATCATTGCAAACTCATACAGTCATCTGTTTTTTAATTTCTCTACTTTTTGGGGGAATTAATATATAAGCACATATTTCTTAACAATCTTGAAGAAATTGTAATCAATGTAAATTTCCCCGAAGATAGATCAGACTTTTTCGCACTAGTCTCAGGATGTACCAGTTTCATGCTTGGCCAACTGTACATCTAAAGTGAACAAGCCAGCGAGAGTAAACTTTGTAGCAATGTCTCGAAATTAGGTAAAGGGGGAAAGTTTGGATAGGAGAGCGAAGTAAGGGTCAGGTAGGGGGCAATATATTCAGGTTATATTGAAGTAGGGAGGCGGAAAGCGTACATAGGTATCCGAGGCGAGACCAGGGAGCTGAGATGGAGGAAGGGTATCTATACTCTACTGTAGATTGGAAAAAGAGGGTGAGGCAGAGACTGGAATATGAAAAGAGGATTTGGCTGGTTACGGAAGAACAGCAGTGGCGAAAAGAATAAATGATATGGGCTATAGAATGTGTCCAGAGGGAGAGGCAGTGACTGGAATATGAAGAGGATTAGATAAGTGGAGAACAGTAGGGGCGAAGAGGAATAAATGATATGGGCTTTATAGTGTGTCCAAAGAACGTCTGAGTTCCAAATCTTAAAACCTTCTAATATTTGTCAATCCATGAATAGCAACGTACTGTACACCCTAAGACTAAAGTCATGTCCACTGCCGTCAGAGGTCAGTGCACGAGTAATTGCTTGACCTGTGGGGTAATGTACGCATAGTTTTCATTATCAATCTATCACTGTGGGACACTATACTGTCTAGAGATGATATGAGAGAGGACGTTTGTTCTGTGAATTAAGAAAAATCTCCTTAAGCAAACTAATGTGATTACTGTGTGGGTTTATATATAAGCTGCTACCAATAACACAACGCAATTCTAACTTATTTTTTCACATCTTAATACAGTTTCGCCTGACTTGGAGGCTCAGTTGAACAAGCATCAAATCACACTACGTTCGTCGCCAATATAGTCTCAGGTGGGAAAGAAAGCTGGTAAGACTCCTGTAGCGTTGGAATATTTAATTGGGTCAACACTGAACTCGCAGCCAGTATTGGGAGCGTGATGTTCTCCTTGCTGGTGGGATTTTGTTGTGTAATCGAAAACTGAGTGGTGGCTCGCTATGTTTTCTTCTGAAGGTAAACTTATTTTCTATTTGCTCACAACCAACCATAACAACAATAGTGGTAAAGCCAAATTCAACAAAGATGGCAAAAATAATTGTAGAAACAACGGCAAAATACTACTACTACTACTACTACTACTACTACTACTACTACTACTACTACTACTACTACTACTACTACTACTACTACTACTACCACTACCACTACCACTACTACTACTACTACTACTACTAATAATAATAATAGTGATAATAATAATAAGAAAAAGGAGAAGAAAAATAGCATAAAAGATATCAAAGCATAATAATAATAATAATAAAGAAAAAAACTACCGGTATCTAGCTTTAAAATATTTAAAAGTGAATGTGTTTATTTGTCTGCGATAATATCAAATAAAGTCTGCGGACTTTACTTCCCACATTTTACTATCCTTCTTACCAATTTCTACACTAACGTAACGAATGTGACACCCACGTAAATGTGTTCAAAATTATAAACATTACTAGGTAAAGGCGTGTATATACGACGTTAGACAAATGTTTGAATTCGTAATTAAGCAGAACCAGAAAACTCTGATTAAGTTTAGTGTTCAAGTCAATGTTGTTACGTGGTGTAGTGTGATGTAGCGAGGGTTGAGGCAGACTCAGAAGAATTGTTTTTATGAAAACTATATAAGTGCAGGTCACTGCTGCGACCTGGTGTGTTGTGGTGTGTAAACAGGAAAGAAATAGAAGGAATGCAAGGACTGCTGAAAAATTGAAAGGGAGTGGTTCTGGTCCGAAGTACTGCCCACATCACGGCAGGCAATGTCCCTTTACAAGTTCTTTCAATTAAGATTTTTACTTTGTTGATAGAAAACAAAATTAACACACGATTTCTGGTCTCCCTTTTTACGGCGATTTAAAACAATAAGGTAGTCTTAGACATGAGTTCTATATACAAACGTATTTGCTTACCACACTCCCATTTTCTTCTTTGTTCTAGTAAGTCATAATCTTCTATGCATACCAATCCCCTCGTAACACCTTCTCACTTGGAATTTTTCACGAACTATGCATTTTAAATTCCATCAAAGAATAATGGAGTCCGCGAACTCTCCCGGACCAGAGTAGTGTGTCTGTTTTATGCACATTACATTCCCTTGCAAGTGGAGAGGCGAGGTGCCATTGCATCTGGAATACTGCACACGTGGTGATCCTGGCCTGATGGAATGATGTGATTATTTACAGTTCCCACCAGTGGCTTGGGGAGAGCGGGCCAGTATGTGTTACTCTAAGTCTATCAAGGTACAGGGAGAGTGGGCCTGCATGTGTTATTCCAAGTCCATCAGGGTTCAGGGAGAGTGGGCCAGCATGTGTTATTCCAAGTCTATTATGGTTCAGGGAGAGTGGGCCAGCATGTGTTATTCCAGGTCTATCATGGTACAGGGAGAGTGGGCCAGCATGTGTTACTCCAAGTCTATCAGGGTACAGAGTAATGCAGTCTCCCTTTTTTTTCTAACTCTCCCAAGGACCTTAAGATACAGGGGAACACTTTTCTTTTTCTCTCTTTCCCATGTTTTTTCTCAAGGTACACAGAGGAAAGACGTTCTTTTTCCTACCTACCAAAGTATCTTATGGGACACAGAAATGCCGTCAATTGCTTCCTCCTTCCATGATATTAGGAACACATTGTTAAACCCTAATGCTGTTTGGATCTAACGTGACAAAGAGTAACCTGAATTATCGTGCTCAGTGTTCCAATATAGAGTCTCTTATTGTCCAGTATTTTTCTCCCTCAGTAAAGGCTATACCTCACTTGGGCTGGAATTGATGAGAATAGATAAAGTCAGGTCAGGTAAGGTCAGTTTGGGATAGATTGAGTCTCGTTTGGTTGAGTGAGATTGATTTGCGAAAAAAACCTGTTATCAAATATCATGTAGTCTGATCTGACCTGACGTGACCCATCATCATCATCATCATCATCATCATCAATGTTAGCACACTACAGAACGAAGGCCTTTTCTAATACAACCCATATTTCACTGTCTCCTGTTAAGTCTATTTTTACTTTTCCCTGTCCCCTCGAACTCTTTAATTACCTCTCTCTCTCAGCCGATATTTCTATCTTCCTTGACTCCCTTTATTACTAGCCTTCCACTCTGTTAGTCCGCTCTTCAATCTATTAAGAAAAACAATCCCTGAAATATGAGAGATTTGGGACTCACTACACTGAGCTCATATCGTTGGGGTGACCTTCTCCACCTGCCTCCTACGGCCACACATAAATGAGTTTTCTTTTCTCACCCTTGTCAGTTATGAATGCGTCTATTCGCACTCAGGACCGAGTTCACAGAAAAGCTTTATTACAAATTCACCGAAACGCCGGTGATGATATTACTTGTAATTAGATTCTGGCAAACTCCAGACGATGTCATTGGAAAACATTTACCACAGACTCTGGTGGTTATAAAAATTAATATACCTCAATAAATCCAATATCTACATGTCCATATTGAGCGAGTTGCTTACAACCCACTGCCGTGTCCCATATTATTCCTGTCAGATTTTTTAAGGAATTAATCTGTTGTGGAAAACGGACTGGATGCTGATTTCTGCAAGGCATGCCAATAACACATAATCCCTCCGTCTGAGATTAATTGGATATGTTTCACAGTAGAGATTGTACGACACAATAAACATATCCTCATGACAGATTGCTTTCCTACAGGTACAGTCGGCGGCAAAAGTCCTGTCGCCTCACTTGCTTCACCGAGACAAGCAATGTTCATGGACTCGAGAAATACGCACGTTTTCTACATCTAATAATCTCGAGTCTATGAACATCGCCTGCCTCGGTGAATCAAGCGAGGCGACAGGACTTTTGCCGCCGGCTGTACAGTACATGTCACAAAGTGTAAATTATGGGCTACTAAGTTCTCCAAACTTTATAAAAAGAACATCCCCATCTTAAAATAAGAGTAATTATTAGCATAGACTTAAATTAGTAGCAGATTAACAGAATCAGTAGTTACATAGACCAGGATGGAGACCTTGATTAACTTAGAAATTATTCTTTTAGAGAGAAAACATAGTAAACACCTAATTCATCCCAACATAATAATTCAAAATGCATAATATAAACATAATTTCAGGAAATGTGTTCATACTCACAACGAATCTCTTGTGCTTCCTTAGATCAAAGGCCTTTGATCTGAGGAACCTGCAGCGACATATTGTCAATACATGACCTTCCTAAATAATTTTTCTTTTTTTTTAAATGTCAGTGAATAATTATTTCCTGCTGTCAGCTTTATCACAATAATCTCACCTCCCGTGCATTCCTCTCTCTGATCTGCTATTAAACAAACAAACAAACAAACAAACGCGCACGCGCACGCGCACACGCACACGCACACGCACACACACACACACACACGCACACACACACACACACACACACGGAAGGATTTCATGACTGATTAACCCTCAAGGACAACGGTGAGAAATGACTTAGTTCAGGACTCTGCTCGGTAGGAGATGGAAACTTTGGTTTGTCTTCTCGTGTCCGAACAAGAGAAAAGTTATCAGGCGGCAGTTGTCCAGGCCGACATAAAAGACTTCTTTATCTCTCCTCTCCCCGATTGTCTGATTTTCGAGCAAAGGAGTAATTAGAAAAATATCACTGAGGGAGAATATTATGGGCAGATCCATCACAATTATCAGGCTAAGGTCAGTGAAGGTTGGTGGTGATATTTACACCACTCTATTATTCATACCTTATGATATCACTTATTTTGTGCATTATTGTCACAGTTTTCAATATCTCCTATGAAAGTTCTTAAGTTTGATGACCCGATATAAAAAAATTTAATTGCTTCAAAACAATTAAATCGATTCTAAGTGAAGAAATTTATGTTGCAGCTGATTCTATCTATGCAGTTGTTTTCCTGTGTGATAAGCTTATTAAGTTAATTTAAACAATTCACTTTAAGGGAACAACACGATAACACAGTACTTCTATTATGAATTTGCTATGCAATATCCATCTTCATTTAATGATAATTTTCTCAGTGTATGAAAATAAATTCCACCCAACGAAAGCTTGTTCTTTGGTTACATGAGGGCACTCAGTAAATACCTCGGCTGGATATTTTGCTTTCAGGCTAACGGTATTCAATTCTCATGAAAGTTCTATGATAAGGCATTGTTACAACAAATACATTTCTCCGTTTCATCACTTTATATATTCGATCACTTTGTTCTCTTCCTACCATCACAATCAGATGTCTCATATGTGTTTGTTACAACCGATTCCTAGTTTCTCCTTCCCTTACAGTCTGACCTTTAATCTCTTCTTTCCCCTTTCAGCCTCACCCTCGTCCCTCACCTAATACGGCTTTCATCATCCTATCAATACAGCGGATATCATAACATCCCATTCTCCTCTGTTCTCTGCTGTATAAGTAATGTTTTGTCCATCCTTCATTCAGTTCTCAGGGGACTGGAGTACGAATCTGAACTGAACAATTGTGTCCCAAGAAAGGAAAAAGGAGAACGAAGGAAATGTGTGTCTGTGTGATGGACCCTTCAGCCATCCATACACCCACCCATCCATCCAGTCAGTCAGTCAGTCAGTCAGTCAGTCAGTCAGTCAGTCAGTCAGTCAGTCAGTCAGTCAGTCAGTCAGTCAGTCAGTCAGTCAGTCAGCCAGCCAGCCAGCCAGTCAGTCAGTCAGTCAGCCAGCCAGCAGGTCCCAGGGTAGGTGGTTCATCTCATACATCAGTGGTTCTCGGAGGTGGGCCGACGCGGGATGCCACCACCTGGATTCGGGCTGTCGCAACAATTTTCCCTTCTCATATGACTCAGAGGCAAAACTGGGTGATTCGTTGGATGCTCTCACTCTTGCCCTTCCTCTTTCTCCTTTTCCTCTTTCACTATTTCCATTCCTTTTCTACAGTTACTTTTTCTTTCTCTTCCCCTCCTTTTCCCCTTCCTCCTCTTTTCCCCATCTCACTATTTCTAATCCTTTTCTACTGTTACTTTTTCTCTCTCCTCACCTCCTCCTTTCATTCTTTTTCTTCTGTTGCTTTTCTCCCTCTTCCTCACCTCCTTCCCTTCCTCTTTCTTTTCATACTCCCCTTTCTCTTCCTTTCTTCCTCCTCTTCATTTATCTCCTTCCTTCCTTGCCTTCTTCTTCTCTTCCTACACTGTCTCTCCTGCTACTCCTTTTATTCCTGTCCCTCTCCTGTTTCTTTCCTCCTCCTATACTACTCCATTTTCTCCTCTTTTGTCCCTCCTCCATCAACTTTTCCTTTTCGTTTACTCTTCCTCCTTTGCTTCTCTCTTTCCGCCGACATAAAAAGAATATAATCTCTTTTCCGCTTTCTTGAGCCGATGCAGTTCAAAGACTTTGTTACAGTCACGGTGAAAAGTTTGAGTTCCTTGCCACCAGAGGTCACCTTAATAACTCCGCAGTTTGGGGGACTTTTCGTTTACCTTTCACTGTCCACTCACGGTTCTGGAGTTGTGACAAGCCCTTCATTCCGTAAATTATGAAAAGTCAACGAAAATAATTCTACCACCTGCCAAGCGATTAAATGGGACATGATTTGGTAGACGACACGATGGTGACTTCTCTCTCCACAATGTGCCACGAAAATATCGCCTTGATGATGGAGTCTGATTTTTTGCATATTTTTTGGGATATCAGTGATACCTAAACGGTCCACCCCCTCCCCCCAACAATAAATTGTCCTCTTAGATTGACCTCTGGTGGCAGGGTACGTGATATCGTCTGGCTGTGATTACCCTTGAGCAACGCCACCCTGGTGATGTGTTTCAGAGTGATATATTACACACACACACACGCACACACACACACGCGCACACGCGCGCACGCACGCACGCGCGCACGCGCACACGCACACGCGCACACACACACACACACACACACACAGAGAGAGAGAGAGAGAGAGAGAGAGAGAGAGAGAGAGAGAGAGAGAGAGAGAGAGTTAGAGTTAAATGGTGTGACTGTAACATGTGAGACCAAGAGACTTACCCTCTACTTACGCTGAGATTTCTTACCTAAATTGCCTGACACAATTCATTAAGATAAAGACTCTAATAAATATTTTGACAAGAAAATACTACGGTTGCTGCTGTTTAGGAAGAAAAAAAAAGAGAAAGAAAGGGAAGGTATAAAAGAGAAAGAAAAGGAAGTAGAAAAAGAGGAGGACAAGGTGGAACAAAATAAAATAAATAAACAGGAAAAATTTTAATAAGAGAAAGAAAAAGAAGGGGATAAAAACTGAAATTGTTGTAAAGTTGATATTGTTAAAGCTATGAAATCTTGCCATACGTTTTGCTCAAGTCTTGCTGTACAATATTAGCTGCCACATATTGTTGAGAAATCCAATCTTAAGGTAACATTGTATTTACTGTTACCTTTCTACTCAGATCAATTAAATGTATTTCGAAATTATTCTCCTTGACTGCAACTACTGGCTGGCAACCAAGTGAAAAAGAAAGACAAGAAATATATGCTTCATAATTATTATATGTACTTGTGAATTGAGATAAATATATTCCCCAGAGTCTGACCGTCTGGCCAATAAATTGTTGTAATACTGGCTACCTTCATGGCGGAATGATGTAATGCAAGTAATATTTAACATCGAATGTAAAGTTATATGTAAATACGTATGACAGTAACCATGTTTTCCACTAAATAAATGCTAAACAGTAATTATTCGGGTGAAATTTAATACTAGGGTTTGCAGGGCAGGTTCAGGTGACACACTAACCTGGCCCACCGGCTACACTTTATGCTACAATATTAAGGTGGTAATTCTTTTTTGGTACATTGGAGTGTCTTGATTCCTCCAAAGTATGCTAGGAAACAGGACCAGAAGAGCAAAAATAATGGTGTTCTGTTGCTTGGAATAGTTTGTAGGATTCAGTTGCTCCAGAATTACCAACACAAAACTTCCCCCTTAACGTGTAAACATTGACGACCACAATCATATTCAACAGCATTTTAATTGGTAAGATCTTCAAGCACAGACTGTGACCAGAGATTATTACTTGCAACAAATTAACTTTCTATCTCTAGTTACAGGCTAATATCAGTGCAGCTGAAAACGAAGATGAGAATTTTACAGTAAACACAGTCATATCAGTTGACTATATCTCAATTCCACGTGTGGTATTTTTAATAAAGATACGATTTCCGTATGTATGTGTAGGAGGGAGGGGGGGATATGATTTTGTTACCCTGAGACAGCAAAGACGTGCATTGTAGAGTAATTTTTGTAACAGCAAGGTACGGTTTATTATTGTGACTTGAAAAGAAAGCAATTTCAAGTCTAATCCATTTCCAGATCCATTGTGGACGTATTCGTAGCCCTTCAATTCGCTCACAACAGTCCTCAAAGCGGATATCCAAGAAGAAAGTTTTATTTTGTCCTCTTTCACTCTATTCTCTATTCAGGGGTCAGTTCTACTCAGTTCAGACGTGTGGCAGTCCCTTATTTGATTCTCAAAATGAACTGGGGGCGACCTGAAGACGAAGGAAATTATATCCGTGTGATACCTGCCTGACAGACCAAACAGAGGTTAAATACTGTACAAATCCCTTAGTATTTAGTTTGGGCTCCTCCTCGTCTTCCGCTTCCTCCTCTTCGTTTCTCCTTTCCTCCACTCCATTCCGTAAAACCAATTTGGAGAGGAAACAAAGGAGAGCAGAGTTGATACAATCGGAATAAATGGTCATGAGTGCAAGATGAAATTGTAGTAGTGAGTGGTTGGTGGAATGGTTGTGGGGGCTGTGGGTACGTTGTGGTCTGTGGGGAGTGGTTGAGGAGTATAGTGGGGAGTGGTTGAGGAGTTGTGGAAGTAGGTTGTGGGTAGGTGTTGAAGGGAGGTGGTTTGTGGTTAAGGAGTAGTTGTTGTTGTTGTTGTGTGGTGATTGTAGATGGTAGGATGGTTTTAGGTGGTGTGGTTGAGGGGTGGTGGTGGGGTGGTTGTGTGGTGTTGGTGTGAGGAGTGGTGATGGATAACGAAGGTGGTCATTGGTATTGGTGTCACGGTGGTGGAAGGATGGTTATGATGGAGGAAGAGATTTAGTAATAATTTGGTGGATGAATAGTGGTCGGTGGTGGCGGATGGTGACTGTTGGAGGAGGGAGTGTGGAGGTATGTATGGTAGTGGATGGTGGAGGAGGGAGTGTGGAGGTATGTAAATAGTAGATGGTGGAGGAGGGAGTGTGGAGGTATGTATGGCACTAGGGCCAGTGCAACACTCCTGACAGGCAAGGGGTTCAACTCTGAGGCTATTTGAACCTTTAGTGGGGTCCCCAACTCTCACTTCTCCCCCTCCCCCAAGTATCATACGGGATATCAGGCTGACTGTACCATCACCATGCGCCATTATCCCCAAGCATGTCACTACAGTACTGCCTCTCATCCCATCCCATTGTTCATCAGGCTATATTCAAGAACACTCATGGTGCATACGATGGCTCCATAGACAAATACACGAAACAACCTCCTTCCATATAGGTGTGTGTGTGTGTGTGTTTCGTAACAATATTTGAAGGACTCTTTTACCTCCAATTTTCTGACTATATCACAGGGTCCCTTCAAAGTAAAACACAAAAAAGAGTGATTGCTAAAGACCTGTAAGTGATTGGCTCGGAACAAAAGGGACGTCAAAACCATTAAAGTAAGGCCTTGATCCCTATAGAAAATATCTCTCCATTGGAGCTGATAGTGGAGGAAGAAACATTGAAAACAGATCACTAAAACACAATGAAAAATAAACTATACAATAAAGCGTAAGTTTGTGTGTGTGTGTCTTGAAACAATGTCGCACTCTTGCAACAAAACTTTACTAAATTTGGCACCAGGGTCTAGGTGTATCCCTGAATAATATATGAACAAAGAAAACTCGGGTCCCTATGGAGTCAGTAGCTATTATATATAACACCATAACGGCAGCAACAACAACTTTAGCAACAATGTTAAAGTAAAAACGAAAAGAACAAGATTATTATTTTTGTTATTATTATTATTATTATTGTTATTATCATTATTCTTATGGCCACCAACACCAGTACTACTATTAATACTACTACTACTACTACTACTACTACTACTATTACTACTACTACTTCTTCTACTACTACTACTACTACTACTACTACTACTACTACTACTACTACTACTACTACTACTAATACTACTACTACTACCAATCCTACATTTGTTATCACTCTATTTTGACACCACCAATAAAACACGCAAATGGAGAAAGAAGATATCAACACCATTCTACTGACCCTTCCCCGTGTGCTGGCCGTGAGAGGATTCCTTCACCCCTCACTCCATCAATCACTTGCCTCTATATTCCAGCACTGATAGTTTGTTGCTGAGTGAAAATTCATGTACATTTTTCCCTGTTTTTTTTTTTTTTTTTTTTTTTTTTATCCTACCTACTATTCAGAGCTTTTTTTTTTTTTCCTTCCAACCATTCAGTGCTGTTTTTTTTCCTTCCTACCATTCAGTGCTGTTTTTTTTCCTTCCTACCATTCAGTGCTTTCTTTCCCTTCCAAACATTCAGTGTTTTTTTTTTCTTTCCTACCATTCAGTGCTTTCTTTCCTTTCCTTTCGTTCAGTGCTTTCTTTTCCTTCCTACAATTCAGTGCTTTTTTTTCCCTTCCAACCATTCAGTGCTGTTTTTTCCTACCTGCCGTTCAGTGTTTTTTTTTTCCTTCCTACCATTCAGTGCTTTCTTTCCCTTCCCACCGTTCAGCGCATTCTTTCATTTACTCCCCTTTAGTACGTTCTTTCCCTTCCAACCATTCAGTGATGTTTTTTTCCTACCTGCCGTTCAGTGCTTTCTTTCCCTTCCCACCGGTTAGCGCTTCTTTCATTTACTCCCCTTTAGTACGTTCTTTCCCTACCTGCCGTTCAGCGCTTTCTTTCATTTACTCCCCTTTAGTACGTTCTTTCCCTACCTTCCGTTCAGTGCTTTCTTCCCCTTCCCACCGTTCAGTGCCGCCTGGTGGTGGGTAGGATAACTAATGGTTGGTTAACTAACGAGCCTCATAGGATATATTGTTCCCAAGTCTCTCGTTCTATCTGGCCAGTTTAATCGTTTTCTCGTCCCATTATAATTACACTTACTTACTCTATTTTACCAGACTGTGAGATAATCTTAAGAGGAAATTCTCATGTTTTTTTTTTTTTGTAAATTAGAAGGTTACTGATTCCTCCTAACTATGCCAGAAAACAGACACTCTCAATGGCACTAAAATAAGGGATCTGTTTCGTGGCAGAGTTAGGAGGAATCAGTAGCCTTCCAATTTACCAACCAGATAATCTCCCCTTAATTAAGTAGCACAAGATTCCTTTACCTAACAAATTGTAACTTAACCTGAGCTCATCCTAACTCGCTAATCTTAATGACGTCGTCTTTCGTAAGCGATAAACTACTTGCTGTATTGCACTGAATTTTTACCTTGGCGAAAATCCACTGCATCCTTATTTTAGTTTTTTTAGATTTTGCCATTAAATACAGCGGGTAGCAAGGATAATATCGCTAATCATCTACAAAAAAGTTCTTGCATTATTTCAGCTGGTGATATCGAATGGTAAATATAAACACCTGCGTTGTGTTGTCGACTGTGGAAATCTGTTCGATCTCATGCACTGTGATCTCGTTGGCTACGTTTATTGTATATAATTATGATAAACTAAATATGAAGTTCAAACCATTCTTTTCTTTACGTTAATCATTGGTAGCCAGAGAGACCAAAATGACCAAGATCGTACGAGCTCACTCAACCGACAACAATGTGCAGGGGCCACCAATACGTTTTTTATATTGTAGTCTGAAAAAAATAAAACTAGTTAATTATCTGTCTGCAATAATCAACACTTGAATCTCCTCAGTCACTTGATGCAGTACACACACACACACACACACACACACACACACACACACACACACACATACACACACACACACACACAAAACAAACTTAGCTATGTATGCTATGAGACACATCGAAATAAGGAACGGAGCCGGGCAAACTGAGACAGGCGGTGGGTAAAATACTCGGCCACAGTAGGGGGCCTTGAGCATAACTCATGGGCGTCATTAAAGTCTGGTCAGGGAGTATTTTGCGGGGTCTGGTGATGAATGGCCCCGGGGCGAACAGAACACCGGGCTCAGAGGGTTGGTCCTCATGTCTGGTTGGTTGTCTGTTGTTTAAAGGGCCTGCAGGGATGTCGGTGAGTGGTTGTCTGTCTCCCTGTCTGATTGCATGTCTGTTGTTGTAATGGCAGGGGTGTGGGTGGGTAAGTGGTTGTCTGTCTCTGTCTGGTTGTCTGTCTGTTGTTTAAAGGGCAGGGATGTGAGTGAGTGGTTGTTTGTTTGTCTGTCTGGTTGGCTGTCTGTGGATGTAATGGCAGGGGTGTGGGGTGGGTGAGTAGTTGTCTGTCTCCCTGTCTGGTTGGCTGTCTGTTGTTTAAAGGGCAGGGATGTGGGTGAGTGGTTGTCTGTCTCTCTGTCTGTCGGGCTGTCTGTCTATCTGTTGTTTGTAAGGGCAGGGGTGTAGGTGGGTGGTTGTCTGTCTGTCTCTTTATCTGTCTATCGGGCTGGTTGGCTGGCTATCGTTCTCTCGTTCAGGTTAATTTTTCTTCCTTTTTAATCTTCCGTTCCTGGGAAGATCTCAAAATCCTTCCAGTTTCCATTCCCCTAATTTCATCTTCTTTCCTTCTTCTTCTTCCTTGTAATAAAGTTCTGTCATTCTAGCGTCTACTTTCTTCATCCTTCTTCCTTCACTCTCGCCTCCCTGTCTGTATTTGCTTCGTTCAAACACGCGTGGGTCCTCTAAACCTATGCAAACAGATTGGGAGGACGGGAGATGCCTTCTATTAACCAGAAGATGGAGGGAAAACATACGAGTGTGATACCTGCTTCCTGGCGAGGGTTGATATCTGTACAACATTTAATATGGGAATTTTACAGTAACAGGACGACTTCTTCGTTTATCCTTAAACAACAAACAAAGACTCTTATATTTTTCACCGACTACCAACAGACGAATTATTTTGTCGGACTCAAATTCAAATATCCTCTAAAATTCAATACTAATTCAAGTTTCCCAAAAAAGATGAGATTATATATAATTTGTTTAAACTAACACGATTGATGAAAATACGACACGAAATTTCTATCGTCTAAGAGTTAATACGATACTGAACACAACTTAAAAATGTGAGACAAACCGTTTCAATTATGGACGGAATCAATATACAAGTCTTGTCTGACACTTCCACCAACTGCAGGCGAATTATTCAAAGCATATTGTCATTGATCTATTTCTATCCTTTCTTGGTTCATTCTTGCCATTAAAATTTTTGGTCGACATACGATAATTATAATATATTCATAAACTCCACAAGCACACCGGAAATTAATAGCCAGATTTATATAATAATAGCACAAAGAATTATGGTAAAAATATAATTTACTTGTGAAGGACAAAACCAATATGTATAGTAAAAAAGCTAAAATAGTAATCATAATAAAAATCAGCTCCAAATTTAAGACCTCCGACCCTCATTATGTGAAGAAACTTTTCACTTCCTCTCGATGCATTGCTACACTGAGATAACTTAAGGACGCAAGACGCAATATATACTAGTAGTCTTCCCCTCATTTATGAAACTTATCGTCCACCACCGACTCTGGAGTCCCCCACCCCTTGAAAAGAGGGAAAAGTGGGTAGTGATGAATATAACTATTACATACAGTTCCACAGAAATTGATTGAAGACAAGAGGTTAAAGATACATGTTCCTAAAAAAAATTCCATTCTACGATTTGTCTTTCAAGAACAAGTAGTGTAATTAAGTTGAAAAGTAAAGGATTATATCTTAACTCAAGTGTAGGTTGAACAAAGACTGAGGCAAACTGTGGTCGACTGGAAGTGAAGTAGGTGCATTCGTTGGTGTCACATTGTCATGAAGTTCAAAGGCATCGTTACTAAAAAAAATTTATGCCTAAGCATTATAATTACTCTATGCAAGGAACAGACACCCGTAACCTTCGCGTATCATCGAAAGCAAGGCACCCTCGTTTAAGGTTTCGCTTCAGTTGATAGGCTACTAGAGCTTGATGAGTTTATCCCTGTCCCACCATTTGTTCGTTTTCTTTCGTGCTTGCTGTCCGCTTGTACCTCATCAATCTCCCTGTCAGTTGTAGTGCAAGGTCTTTGTGGCCAAACACAATTTTGTTTTTCCCCTTTCCACCTCCACTTCCCCCTGACTAAGACTTGTGCTCCTTATAACGCAATGTGTGTTAATGACATCACTTACTCTAGTCTGATAAATTCCACAGGTGAGGACATTAAGAGGGATTCTTGCTTATATATCTCATCTTTCTCAGTACAGAAAAAATATACACTCACTCGCAAAGCATAAAACACACACAGACATATGAGAGACATTTGTCACTCTGAAGTATATGCACAAGGCCAATGTACCACATGGAAGACTGTTGGTAGTACACACTGAGCATACTATGACTGACAGTGCAGATGTGCATACCGGCATGGAGGTGTGTGTGTGTGTGTGTGTGTGTGTAGAGGCGTGTAAGTATTCGCATAAGCCTCTGTGTGTGTGTGTGTGTGTGTGTGTGTGTGTGTATTCGCATAAGCCTCTGTGTGTGTGTCTGTGTGTCTGTGTCTGTGTCTGTGTCTGTGTCTGTGTCTGTGTCTGTGTCTGTGTCTGTGTCTGTGTCTGTGTCTGTGTCTGTGTGTGTGTGTGTGTGTGTGTGTGTGTGTGTGTGTGTGTGTGTGTGTGTGTGTGTGTGTGTGTGTGTGTGTGTGTGTGTGTGTGTGTGTGTGTGTGTGTGTGTGTGTGTGTGTGTGTGTGTGTGTGTGTGTGTGTGTGTGTGTGTGTGTGTGTGTGTGTGTGTGTGTGTGTGTGTGTGTGTGTGTGTGTGTGTGTGTGTGTGTGTGTACTAACAAGACAATGTAAGCAAAAGTACACAAGACCGGAATTAAGAGGCTCAAAATTGATAAAAGTCAGGTCTAACGACAAACAAAGTATCTAAATTTATAATCGATAAAATTACACATTAACACACGAACACAGAAGAAGAACATCGGAGAGGTAGAGATTAATTATTTACTAACCTATCAATAAAGAAAAGAAAAAAAAAAAAAAAAAAAAAAACAGAGCCTGCCTCATCGTATTACCGTCAGAAGAATAACCATGGACTATAAAGATCAGCAATAACACTATCACGACCAGAGCGAGCATTCTCAGTTTGTCATGCACATAATTATGGTTGGGGGATGGGGTCGTCATTAAGGTACAGTTAATTAAAGTAGCCACCTCGACTCGCAATTGACAGGTCCAGGATTCAGTTGTTGGTCTGCAGGTGGATTTGATGTACAATTTTCCGAACCCTCTCAGTCCCTGTTTTTCCCACGGCACAGAGTAGGTGCTTGGCTGTAATTGGAGGATTGGACTCGATGCAACTGGTAGGGCTTCTCGGTGCTTAGAGTCCTGGACGGAAACTCTTTAAGGGGTTAGTATACTTTTGGTACATAGAGAGTGCCTTGATTCCTCCAAAATATGTCAGGACACAGGATCAGATCAGCACAAATAATGGTGTCATGTTGCTTTGAATAGTTTGATTGCTTCAGATATTCCCAAACTGTACTACCCGCTTAATTAATGTGTCTTTGGATATCATAATCTATAGTACAGAAAAGGAATCATGGGATAACCTGACGGGTGTTTGTTTGTTTGATGGTGTCTTTGCTTTTATCGTGGGCTAATTTCAGTGTTAATGGAGTTGGTAACACGTATAAAGCATTGTCAAACCATACATTTATTTCCATTCTTACAAACTTTATACAAATTTATGAAGTCAGTGGCAACCGAACAACCTAAAATCAAATGTATTTAACTAGAATTACATGCCCTACCTTCCCTGGCACCCCTATACTACCACCACCACCACCACCACCACCACCAGATATGTCCGCGTTTGATGGATGAAATGCATCAAGCGGACTGCCGTGGGATTAAGCCGACCTCATATACCATGCACAAGTGTGGGGTAAAAATGGACACAGTTCATGTTCCAGTTCAAAGTTAGAATAGTCTGCTTCAGCATAAATGTTTATTTATATACAGGTATATCATTTATGAATTATTAACTATCGTACATTTCTTATATATATCATACATTTCGTTTGGGATGCAGGGTAAGAGTTTTAACATATCTTACTAGTTTGAATAATTGCTTGCACTTCTAAGTACAGCTATTGACAATTTATTTATTTTTTCTTCCGTCCATTTTATGGGGAGAGACTGTCATGTTTTTTGCAACAGATTTATACCTTTGAAGTAGTCGATAGTACTGCATTACTGATTACAGTCCCTACCCTCCCATGACTCCCTAAAACACCCCACTACTCCCAAGCCACCACACCCCCATCACCCTCCCCCTGACCACACCCGCATCACACTCCCCCTGACTCGTACTGGCATGTGTTTCGGATACGAGAGCCGAAACTGGAAGTTCACACCTTGTGGGTACTATCAAAGACAAAAGTTGTGTCGCTATATTGTCCGATGATTTAATGTAACTCGTGAAACATAATGAAATCCCCACCACAATAATGTCAATGCCCAATATATTTCCACCAAATTTAACGACACGACTTTTGTCTTTGATAGTACACACACACTGACAACGCTCGAGTAATGAACGTGATGAGGGCTGTAAGTTAAATAAAAACACCACTACTAATAAAAATATAGGAACAGTAAGAATGAGTCCAAATTGCCGTCAACAAACACTGTCTGATAAGTGAAAGTCTTTGCCAATTAAGCCTTCATTAATGTCACTTTGAAAGCTAACAAACTTTTCCTCAATTCGATTTCTTCGTTAAGTTAATTACACCCCAAAATCCAACGTTTTAGCGCCAAGTGGTGGACAGGGTCACGAAACAAAATCAATGTGCACTCAGTTATGCCTTGTCGTTATGGGATGGGTCTATATATTTTTAGTGTTCACCAGCCACAGGTTTATCAGATCCTAGGTATAGTGCTTATTAACATAGTAACATTTAACTAATGATGTGCGGCTGGTCCCCCATAATTCTTAGTAGATGAAGGGATTATTTTGACAATATATATCATCTGTTGTTAAATTAAGCATCTTACCGAGTTGCCAGACTTGTGTTTATTAATGGATAAAGAAATAGTGTCATGCCCTCGGAGGTACTGTACAAGCAGAAGCAGAAACTAAGAACTGAATCAGACCCGAGAACTCGTGTACAGAACGTAAACCGCAATTAGGGTGGGGATATATATAGTACTACCGAATCAACAATTTAGAGGTGCGAGGAGAAAGAAAAAAACATGGTGGGTCGAATGAAAAGCCATAGAATAACAGGAAGGCAAATCCCACCCTCGTAACACTCAGCCAGACGGAAATAACACCTCGCTGTCCCTATGTATTGGCAGCCGACAACTACCACCTATTTCATTACGATTCCTGTGTGATGCTAACTCTACTTTGTACACCACCATTTTTATATACCAGGACCAGCACTCTGTAATATATTTTGACTTGGGTGAAAAAACTGCACACAAACCCACACACAGACACACACACAGGAAATCGGACAGTAATGCTAACTCAAGGCCATTTTCAAACGTCGAGTATATTTTTTCCGTGGTTCAATTTCACAGTAGCCGTTTCCTAAATCCGGCTGTACCTCAGGGAAACAAAATAAGAGTATATATAGAGAGGTTCATCTACCTAGAAAAGTCAGTGTTTCCAGTGGATGTGAGCTTCCCACAGTACGTCCATATTATACATACAAACTATTGAATTAACCTGCCTGCCAGCATACTAATATTAGAAATATTTACATACAAACTATCGAGCTAACTTGCCTCGTAACATAATAACATTAATAAACAGTTGCTAATATTTACATGCTTTATATGATGAACTCCTCAGTATTATTTTTGTGTTTAAAGTTATATATGAAGTAGACTACCACTGTATAAAAAAAATTATACGTTCAGTTCATGAATTTTTTTATTATTATTTTTAGCAAATTGTGGTGTGTCACGTTCCTGCATCCAAAACTTATCCTTGATCTTATTTTTTTTTTTATCTTGTGTGCAATATTTTTAGAGCAGGGCATAATGCCAGCCACGATCCTGCAGCAAAAAAGTTAATCATCTTTATCCGTAAACTTCCTGCAAGTTCTACATGTTTATAATCTTTCCTTCCCAAAGCATTGTAATATACCTTGTCAATAGCCTGGCTCCTCGCGGGGCTAAAAGGCGGCTGTGATTGGCCTTTGTAATCCTGGCCTTTGTGACTGGGAATTCTTCAGCCAACTTCTCCCTCCCTGGCCTTGCTCCCGTTCTTTTTTAACCCCCAGCTCTCTCTTTTTTTTTCTTTTTTTTCCTCTACCCTCTCTATGCTCCCTTTCTACTCCATTCGGTTTGCATTCAGTCTTTTTTTATATACCCTTCTCTCGTGTCTCCATTTTTTCCCTCGCTGAAGTGCAGGTGAGTTTGGGAAAGAGTGTCGGTGTCGCCTGAATGTAAATCAAGTCTGAAAATAGAATCGGGTTTTGCTTACAAGGTGTGTCTAAAAAATATAACCAGTGGCCTCTTCATCAGTGTCCAAGAAATCGCATATGAAGAAGGTTACCAATTGATTGTTACGAGTCATTTGCTGGATCGTATTACTTAATCAATGTAGGTTATTCGATTTAATGATTATGGCGTTTGATAAAGCAGAGGTAAAACATAGACAAAAGTACATTTATGTGTTATTCAGTAAAATACAAAATAAGAAACATCCAGGAACATAATAATTTTGATCAAGTATATTTATTTTTCTTCGGGACTCCCCAGCCCTCCCCTTCTTTGCTCGTCTAATTTATATAAAAATGTGTTCCTCTCCACCTTATTAAGTCGAGATATGCACGGGCCCTCTTCTATAAATATCAATATTAGAATGTAAAGATACCAGAAGACACTAAGGAAGATGTTGGTTGCCTGGCGCTGCTCATCCTGTGTGTACAAGGATGATCAAAGGCTTCATGCTTAGATTACTTCTCAACCTCGTCTACCTTGAGCTTCATTTCAAAGAAGAATATTTCTGGCAAGATAAACATTTCTCAGTTTGCAATTCACTGTTTACTGGTTCCTAATGACTGTTACTGACTCCGTGAACGAGAAGTATTATAGTTATCATTTTAGAATTATACTTGGGCTTGTCTGTTTGTGAATAAAACATCACAAAAACTTATTAAGGAATGATCATGAATTTACTATTCTAGTATGAAAGGTATTCTCCTTTTTTCAAGATCTCCTCTCCCTCCCCCGCTCCCCATATTATCTCTCTCTCTCTCTCTCTCTCTCTCTCTCTCTCTCTCTCTCTCTCTCTCTCTCTCTCTCTCTCTCTCTCTCTCTCTCTCTCTCTCTAATCCTCGCCTGTCACCTCGACTGAATGATGAAAAGAAAGTTGGCTCTTCAATATTCTCCTATAGAATGCCAGACGCCTCCATTATTTCCACTCGACAAATCCAGTTTATAGACTCTTCCTTTATTATGAAGGAACCTACGGCGGTGTCTGCGAACTGTAGGCTACATATTCCTCCAAACTTTGCCACGAAACATACTCCCTCAGTGAAGGATAGGCCTACTCTTTTCTCGCCATACTTTGGGAGAATCATTAATCTCTTATTATTACATACAGACTATTTACTGACCTCCTTTAATTGGATGGTATAATATTCTGGGTCAGGTCTGTGTTACGTACCTGTGTTGCTGCCTTTTTGTGTAATAGTGGAGGAATACGCAGCCTCCAAATGGCCGACAAAATCTTAGAGTCATTAAAACTTTGGGTGAGCGTCGTCTGGGTAATTACTCTCCCGGACATCTACGTTCACCTTGGGTAATTGATCACTCGGGGAAATTGGTTTCATCTCCGAGACGCAGTTCATACCGCCCCTAATAAGGACGACGAAGTTTCTTACAGTCAATGATTTCTTAATGTCTAGTGGGAAATGATATCCTTAATATTATCATCAAATACTAGTGACTCCATAAACCCAAATACCACCAAGCATTATCCTCCCATCATTAACTAATCCGTTTAAAATTTGGTAAAAAAAAAAATATATATATGTTGGGAAGGGAGGACATGAAAAAGCATTGTGATACGTTAAGCGAATAAGAATATTGCTGCTTATTCTAATGCTGCAAAACGGACTCACAAAAGCTAGGAAATTTGCGATGAAGGCACAGACAACAGCTAAAATAGTAATCCTGTTCTCTGGCTTCTTTACCGCTGATGTTACAACTCGCCTTCGTAAATTTTCTCGACTCTGCATCGCCAGACTTACCTGCTCCCTTGCCAAAATCTTTTCCCATTACAACTTCCTCCTTTCGTGTCTTTAAGTACTTTTCCAGTTTTTATATTTCCTTTACAGAAAGTTTAAAGCGGCCAAAGTTTGTACCTCGGTGAAAACTTGATCCGGAAGAAATGTGAGAATGGGAGTTAATCAGGTAAGAGAGATTTATTTATTTAATTTATTTATCTTGTCATTTATTGTAAACCTGAAATTTTGATAACGGGTCAGAGTGCAATGCATAATCTCTTCCTTTCGTTAGTCCTATCATCACACAGGCCTGGCCACACAAGTTTGTTTATTTTCCTCTGAGTACTTTTTGAGATGATAATGGACAGAGGGAGCGAAAGAGAAAGTTAAAATTAGAATGGCCACACATGGTTAGGGTGATTAATTAATGAGTTGCCAGCATTATATTATTCATGATGATAGGGTCCATAATCATACTGGACTACTTTAATCAGATCATTTAGGAATAAGCTGCCAACTCAACCCCCATCGTCATAATATAACATGACATAAGCGAAAACTTTCCACTCACCCACGGTAAAATTTCAAACCTACGCAATCTCTGCGCCTGTTCTCTTGGAGTTGAGTGAAAAAGTTTTCTGTGTTTTCATCCACCAGAAAAATCGACTGCAAAATGTTAGAAAAGACAGAGTTAACAAAATATGCATTAATCCAGCTAAATACAGCTAAATTATTTCACTATTGAACAATACACTTGAAGTTATTTAAAATTCAACAAAAACTAAACTAACAAATACCCTGTGAAAGCTATACATCCAAAAGCATTTTTAAAACTAACCTACCAAGAAGCTGATGAAAACTAGGTTAACAAGAACACCGCAAAAATTAAAACTACCAACAATCCCCAAAGCTATACTACCAAGCATCCTGTAAATTCACATGATGAATAGCCCAGCACAAACTACACTATATAACCAACCAAGGAAAAATCTAAACAACCAAGAGCCCCTTATAAAAGCTACTACACACACTACCAAAGAGTCCGGCAGCACACACTTGCTAACGTTCCTTCCTCGCCCGCCATAAACACTCACTTCACGCTGCCTTACTGCCCTGGAGCACCGATTAATATTGCAAGAAAAACGCTGCATAATTTTTGTTCATGCGAAGCCAGAGCTAACGGCAGCACCAACAGCAACAGTAACTCTCACCCGATAATGTTTTGTCCTCCTGTTTGTTTTGGTAGGCTACATTTTATTCATCACAGTTTGAACTTTTTATATACGGTATAAAAAAATTTGCACGTTTCCTTTTCTGATTTATAATTATGCACTATGAGCAAGCTTTTATGTTTTCACATTGGATACGTATACAATGTATAAAATTATCATTGTTGTAGACTTCATGTAGCTACTTTCTTGCACATGAACGTAGTAACCACAACTACTTAGCAACTGTACTTACAACAGAAGACGTCTGTGGATCCCAACACTCAGTAATCATACAAACAAACGGTACTTGATTAGCCAGTTGTGACATTAGTTAATGCTTTTTCTGGCAATCAACAATACTACAGAAAAACTCTCAGAATTCGACATAATATCATCAAGAACTTTGGAAGAAGCAATTTCCGAGTTATTCAAACCACTCTCCATTGTTATGCATTAATAACTCATTGATTACTCAGACAGGTATAGACGAGTGGAAATTTGCAACCGTGACCTATATTTAGAAAATGAAGATAAGTGGTATCCAGATAATTATCGCCCAATTAGGCTTACCGTCAGCAGTTAACAAACTAATGGAGATAAAATTGTAATGAAGTGGAGGAGAATAATATCGTCAAAATTCACAACATGGCTTCAGGAACAAATGATCATGCCAGAATATGCACAGCTTTTGTTACAACTTTGTCATGAAAATATCAAGCAATTTTTTCCATACGGTACTTCATGTTTTCTTTGTTTTTGTTTAGTTTTATGTCTGGTCCACTTCTGCAGAAAGGAGTGGTGAGTGAGGAAGAGCTTTCTTTTTTACTATACATTCCCTCATCCTGGCGTATAAACAGTACTAGTTAGCAAATCATCATCAAACAGCCTCGTAAGGATCAACAGGCCTGTTGTTGCTGTTTGAGAGTCCTTTGTAATCCTTTGTTTTCGTTTGTAACCTGTGAATAAGATAAAGCAAACCTACGAAATTGAAGTAATTTGTGTCCTGTCACGGTTTGGAGGATCAGCCAACCACCAATTCACCCAAGTAATCATAGCTCTGGTAAGCCCCATGTTGTCAACTTTCTTGATCCGCATACAGTCAGTGAACATAACTCTGTGTCAAATCTATCAACAACCTACAATCTTGTGTATCTACTCGTATCATACTGCTTATCTGATTAGCTACGCAACTTGTTCATAATTATGTGCAGTTGGAAACCATTGTTATCCTGGCTTAATGGTCCAAAATATGATTGTTTTTTTTTCCATGGTATGTCAGCAGTTGTATGCAATATTGCACAATAGTGAGTATATAATAACCACTGCACATTTTTCCCGTTGTACAACAAGATAGACAAGATAATAGTATAACAACCCATGGAATGATTCATACACACACACACACACAATGACAGGTGGTTGTAACAACAATTGTCCTACATTCTTGAAATTCAGCCTAAATACCAATATTGCCACAGACAATGTCAGGACAAGTTATATCGTGGCATTTGTCTCCCTCGCTCCCCACACACAGCGTTCAGGGTCAACTCTCCCTTGTCTCTCTGGGTAGAAGGAATGTTCTTTTAGAGAATCATCCCATTTAGGTGGTTGGTTTAGGCTTCGTTATGTTATAATAAATTAAGTGTAAATGGAGTAATCATGTTAATTTTTAATTGGGGGGATGCTATGTTTAGCAAAGTAACTCTGGACACTGAGCAAGGTAAAAGAGTGTTCCTACTTTTACGCTCATAGAGACATGGGAATAATGCCTAGCTATATTACCTATATCATATAAACACGTAGATATATCCAATCAAACGCATACAACCTAATCAGAACACGAGGATCACCAGAAAGAATTAATTCCAATGCAAGAAACCCCGACGCATTCTGAAATTGTTATGAAATTGTATTGTAGCATTTACAAATTACGACTGGTAAAGATTAATAGAGTTCAATAGAGGAAATAAAAAATATAGACACAAATATGGACAGGAGACTCTATGACCACCATGTCCCAACAACGCTTCGGGTGTATGAGGAGGAGGTCACATCAGTGTAGGTGAAGGATTGCCAGCCTGTTGCTCACACATGCCACCCGTCCCACATCCATTTCTCCAGGGAAAGGACTGAGTAAAAAGACTTGAAATATTAACACTTCCCCTCTTCATGGACACAGAACTATTGAATATACAGAAGTTTGGATATGGCTTATCATGAAAATATCCTTTTGGTAGTGTATCTAGAATGATTATTTCACTCACCATAATGATATTCCAGGATTCAACTTATTATTAGCTAGACATTCATTACATGTTTCTGTTTCCTAAGTACTCTGCATCTTATTCCTGTTCTGTTTCCAGCTCCCTATAGTAACTTTAGACTGTAAAACATAAGAAACAACAGGAATACTGAGCAAAATGTTACCGTAAGTTATGTGACCCTGAAGAAGAGGGAATTGCCATTTGGAAGATTAGAACGAACTGAGTTTGGGAGGCACTGAAACCCACAAAACTTTCTCTATCCAAGTCAAAGATAAGGGCTAAGTCAGAAGCCAGGCGTGCCACTGCATCATCATGTGATAATGCTTAATTGTTGACCATAACGTACACTTACTAAATGGACGAAGAGAATACTTGTGGATAATCTGCCATCACTTCTTTGGATCACTGTACAATACATCTCCATCTGTTGAGGCGACACAGAGCCATCCTCAACGAACATAAACTGTCTCTTGGGCCTCACCACCACCACTTCACATACACCACCACACTGTAATACTTCCTCCAACAGACACCCGACACTACGATGGACATCTTTGTGGGCAGGCGGGGAGCGATGTGTCCCTCCAATTCCCTATTTTCCTTCCCTCGAGCGAAATTGTAAAAGGCCTGGAAGGCGTGAAATATTGAAGCCATCGTCCCGGAAAGGCAGTTAAACAGATGCATTGTTGTATATCGCAATATGTTGCCGTGAACGCATGGGGTGTCACAGCGCTGGCGTCTAATTTCAAGGGGGTAGGGAAGATCGCACCATGTAAATATTCGTGTGCACTCGATCATCTCAAAATTTGTAGTGCATGTGTCCGTGTGTGCAGGTAACGAAAGCAAGTGGTGGCTGGACATATGTTACATCCCTTCTACCTGAATCTACCTGGTACAGAAAAGTAGGTCTCATAATGTATCTAACATATGAGCACTATGTATACTAGTATATTCATTCATCTAATGGTCTACGTCCTCCATATTCAAGCCTGAGTTCATTTCATATTCGCGGATATCCACTAAATCCCCGAGAGAAGATTGGATGACGGATGAGACCTCGGTTTGATCAGAGGGTGATTGAAAATGTTTTTGTATGACACTTGCTTCACTTGAATTTCTCTTCCCTTTGGTAGAAGATGGATTATTATTACTTGTTGGTTTACTTCTGAATGGTAGTGATGATGTTCATGTTTACATTTTGACGAAGTCCATTTTCATTCTTCCAGAGAACAACTACAGACAAACTACTCACCCTCCAACACTCACACTCCACTACTCCAATACTTACTCACACTCCACCCCTCCCTCACACTTCACCCCTCCCTCACACTCCACCCCTCCCTCACACTCCAACACTGCACTCCTCCAACACTCCACTCCTCCAACACTCACACTCCACTCCTCCATCACTCCCACCACTCCCTCACACTCCACCACCCTCACACTCCACCACCCTCACACTCCACTCCTCCAACACTCCACTCCTCCAACACTCCACTCCTCCAACACTCACACTCCACATCTCCGTAGGGTATTGGTATGCAAGGCGTCTAACCCAGTAGTTATTGCAGCAGTGACTGATTTAATGCCGCATTCCCCTTCCAAATACTGTACACACACGCACCCACAATACAGAGAATCAACAACACACTGTTACGCACTAAATGGAACGGCACATACCCACACACCTATAGTACTGTATAGTATTATTATGTGTATATGTGTTATAGGTGTCATTATTGTATCTGAGATATAT
>JAWQEG010006611.1:0-60454 GCA_033782935.1 Petrolisthes cinctipes
CAATACTGTATGCCCCTTTGATATTGTAATTCTGTTTATGGTGAATGTGTTTGTTTATTTATTATCCATTTTGTCTGGGAGTGAGGCGACACGACTCTTGACACCGGCTGTACAGTATAATATAAACAGCAAATACATTGCTTGCCTTGTATACTGTGTTAAACATAATATGGGGAATTATATAAAGCCTCTTCACACACGAGAGGCAAGAGACGCCGCGGGGCAGACACTGTTACCAATTTTGTGGGTATATAGGTGTCGGGTATAAGTGGCCAATGGGTACCACCGGGGACTGTTTGATATGGTAACACTGCTAAATTGTGGGTAGCCTAGGTGTTGGTACAAGTGACCAATGGGTACCGGGGACTGTTTGATCTGGTAACGCTGCTAAATTGTGGGTAGGTGTCGGGTACAATTAAGTGGCCAATGGGTACCACCGGGGACTGTTTGATATGGTAACACTGCTAAATTATGGGTAGCCTAGGTGTCTGGCACAAGTGGCCAATGAGTACCAGGGACTGTTTGATATGGTAACACTGCTAAATTATGGGTACCACCGGGGACTCTTTGATATGGTAACACTGGTAAAAAGCGAGAGAATTCCACTCAGTTGCCCGTGCCCATTTGCCTCTCGTGTGGGAGGGACTAGTAGGCTATACGTTTAATACATTGGAGTGACTCGATTCCTCCAAAGTATGCCAGGAAACAGACCCAGATGAAAAAAAATAATGGTATCCTGTTGCCTAGAATAGTTTGGAGGAATCATTTGCTCCAGATTTACCACCCAAAACAATGTGCTATATACACCCTTAAGAGAGGAGGTATCGTATAATGAGACACTTTCCATAACACATTACACACTCTTGTTTGTTTGTTTGTTTGTTTATGAGTTTGTTGTGTTAATTATTGTTAGTCAGTGATATTATTTTTGTTCGTTTCTTTTTATTACCATCAATATCATGCTTATAATAATAATTTTTCTTTTCCTGATTATACTGTTCTGTGATTTAGTTCAGTTATTATGGAAAATTTTCTCTTTTTTTATTTTCGATATATCAAAATTGTGAACGGAAAAATAATATGTACTGTATAATTATATGTTGAGTTCCCATTACTGGAGTAAAAACCTCGCATCAAAGTGTCACTCGGTGAATCACTTGACTCACCAAACATATTTACTTGCCTTTTATCATCCATCCTGTTGTATTCATTTCGCCTTATTTTACAATTATTTGGTTTATTTGATGTACAGTTGGCCTCGGGAATTCTTACACAGGCTATATGGAAAGAGAGGAAGAATTCTTACACAGGCTATATGGAAAGAGAGGAAGAATTCTTACACAGGTTATATGGAAAGAGAGGAAGAATTCTTACACAGGTTATATGGAAAGAGAGGAAGAATTCTTACACAGGCTATATGGAAAGAGAGGTCATTAATTATTCTGGAAGTACTGTAATAAATGCATGTTCTACCAAGTGACTCGGTGATTAGCAAAACAACAAACTTAATGATAATGTGGTATTGCATTTACGTAGTGTCTTAATTTCTCAAACCTAATAATAATGTGGTATTGCATTTACGTAGTGTCTTAATTTCTCTGTGTTGTAAATCCCCGAAAACAACAGCTGCGTGTGTATGAATACTTGTAGCCAATAGTACAGTTGGCCTCAGGAATTCATACACAGGGCATTGGTTCAAAGGGATTATTGTATTATTAAGTACATACTGTAATGATTGTTCTGCTGACTGGTTCAATTATAACCCAAATAATATTACTAGAAAGGTTTGGCATTAGGAAATCAATGTACAGTGCTCCCTCGTTATTGATGGTTTTATTATCGACGGTTTTATTATCGACGGATTTATTATCGATGGTTTTATTATCGATGGTTTTATTATCGATGGTTTTATTATCGACGGATTTATTATCGATGGTTTTATTATCAATAGTTTTATTATCGACGGTTTTATTATCGACGGTTTTATTATCGACGGTTTTATTATCGATGGTTTTATTATCGACGGTTTTATTATCGATGGTTTTATTATCGATAGTTTTATTATCGATGGTTTCGATTATCGACGGTTTCGATTATCAATGGATTTACTCTACCGTACAGTATTATATTTTCTATTTATTATGAATAATTGATGTCACAGTGGTGTACATATATGAATTCCTGAGGCCGACTGTACATTATTTAACATAATAGTTTGTCAATTTGTATGAATTAATGCCATATTTGAAAAGAAAGCAAAGGTATTACAGTATTTGTAATTAATGCATGGGAAAAAACATTTTATAGCTGTCAATCATATAAAATTAGTACGTACAGTAATTTCATATTATGATAGTTTTCTGTATTTGTTTTCAATTTATGTCTACTTTCTGTCAATGAACTAATCTGAACTACAGTAATTTCAAGTGAATGTAACATCAATTTGAGCATGAAAACCGTGTAGTACAGTATTGTAAGACTGACGCTCATATTGTATTGTATTGTATTGTAGATATAAACTCAAAACGTTTATCTTGTAACATCATTAATGTTGGGACAGATTAACAGGAAGTGAATTTTACATCAGAATAAACCCTGTAAAGTTATATACAGGTAGGTTATATATTGTATTAAAGTGAGTAACCTATTATGGGAAATCTGAAGGCTACTGATTCCTCCAAACTATGCCAGGAAACACAACCCCTCCATTTGAAATTATACAAGGGATGTGTTTTATAGCTGAGTTTGGAGGCATATATTTACTCCAAAATAATAACAGCAAGTAATAACAGAAAAAGTAAGGGATGGAATATAAAAATTTAAATACAACATGTTCAACACAAAAATAATAAGTAGCCAAATTGACTACAAAATGTTACTTCCCTTAAGATACAGCTCGAGTTGTTATATGCAAGAACATTGATGGTGTTCACGATGGCATGGTACCGATACAATGACACCATAGACAAACAAGAGAGCCATCATACCTGTACAGTCGGCCACAGAAATTCGTACACAGAGCGCTTTTTTTTTTTTTTTTTTTTTTTTTTTACCTCAACCTCGGGACTGTAGGCTGTCAGTAGCCCGTGACTCTTGTGAGGCCCCGAGATTATTGGGTGTTGTACCAGATGAGACAGTGGAGCTTGGTGGTGATGTTCGTACCGTAGCTTCTCTTTTGTCCCACTAGATGACCCACACCTTATTTATACACGTCATCATACAGGAGACAAGAAGAGTTACACACACACCATACACCACACACACACACACACACAGACACATACACACACACACTAGATGAGACAGCGAGCTTCGTGGTGATGTTGGTACTGTAGCTTCTCTTCTGTCCCACTAGATGACCCACACCTTATTTATACACATCACTATACAGGAGGCAAGAGGACACACACACACACACACACACACACACACACACACACACACACACACACACACACACTAGATGAGACAGTGGAGCTTGGTGGTGATGTTGGTACCGTAGCTTCTCTTCTGTCCCACTAGATGACCCACACCTTATTTACACACGTCACTATCAGGAGAGCAGCAGCTATACCGTTACTCACAGCATCTTGAAATATTAAATAGGGTCTTTATTCTGCACATGCTGTACGAATTGTTCTGTTGACTGATCCAGGTTTTGGCTAAATAACATCACTAGAAAATTTGGCGTTGGAAAATTACTTGTACTAAATCTTGTAGTTGTTACGAAGCCTCAATGTCACAGTGGTGTATATGAATTCCTGAAGCCGACTGTACCACACCATCGTAAACACCGTGGATGTTCATGCATATGACCCACAATACCACGATACTGGCCGGCTTCAATCAGGAAGTAAGAGGCGGCCCCGATCTTACTTCTTAATTATAGCCAGGTGTCAGTCCTCGAATTCCACTTAAGGATCCTGTGATCGTGTATAAAATTGGAGACTTCTTATTCCTCCTGACCATACCATGAAACAAGCTCCTTCCCTATAGGTGATGTTTCGTGGCAATATTTGAAGGATTATTTTTTCTCCAATTTTCTGACTACAACACAGGGTCACTTACGATAGATGAGATAAGTAGCTCCAATAATGTAAAGTGTAACACGTACAGGTAGAGAACAAAATGTTAAATGTCAAATATCACATGAGAAGGAATATTTATTATGAACAGTTTACCTCATTGCATGTTAATTATTTCTCTGTCTTATTTTCTCTTCTATAACTTTAATTAATTATTCTAACTAACCTTTTCTCCCTGTTTCTTCTCATTGTTTGTTTAATTTCTCTCTTGTATTCTCTATTTTATAACTTTCATTAACTATTCTCGTCTCTGTTTATCATTGACACCTTTTCTCCCTGTTGTTTCTCATTGCTTATTTAATATTTCTGTCTGGTGTTTCCTTCCATAACTTTGTCTATATATTCCATTCTCGGTTTCCGAGCATTTTACTTAATTAGCAGAAACTTTAATTAACTATTCTAATCTCTGCTTATCATTGACACCTTTTCTCGCTGTTGTTTCTTAATCATTGCTTGTTTAATTTCTCTGTCTTATTTTCTCTTCTATAACTTTAATTAGCTTATCTAACTAATCTTTTCTCCCTGTTGCTTCTCATTGCTTATTTAATATTTCTGGCTGGTGTTTCCTTCCATAACTTTGTCTATACTGTATATTCCATTCTCTATTTCCGAGCATTTTTTACTTGATTAGCAGAAACTAGTGAGTAGAAAATAATAATACAATAATACTGTATGTGAAAGCCCTCAGCATGTGTAGAAACTATATAAAAACAAATACATATCTAGCTTGACTTAGTACGTGGCATTAGTAAACAGAGTGGACCTTTAGCTAACTTAATTAAGGGGGAAGTTTTGTGTTGGTAAATCTGGAGTAACTCATGAATCCTCCAAACTATTCCAAGCAACAGAACACCATTATTTTTGTTCATCTGGTCCTGTTTCCTGGCATACTTTGGAGGAATCAAGGCACTCCAATGTAACAAAAGTGAATAATAACCCCCTTAAGAATGCCTTGATTTCTCTTAAGTATATGCCGGGAATAAACAGTGCTAAAATAACTAACAAAAATAATGGTGTTCTGTTGCTTGGAATAGTTTGGAGGAATAATTTACTCCTGATTTACCAACACTGTTACTGTACTTCCCCCATAAAACTCTTCCTCAGATGTCTATTATAGCATTTGTCATCCTTAGTTAGCCTTCTTATTATACACAGGTTCAATCACATGTAAACAGTACAGAACATACACACATATATTGATACATACATACATTGATACATACATACATACATTGATACATTGATACATACATACATACATACATTGATACATACATACATTGATACCTACATACATACATTGATACATACATACATACATTGATACATACAGTACATACATTGATACATACAGTACATACATTGATACATACATCGATACATACATACATTGATACATACATAACATCAACAACATTTATACATACATACATACATATAACTGTCCATGTGTAATGTATGCTATGACCTGTGTATTAAACTTGGCAATGAATGATAATGTAAAGCCACTTCCACACGAGAGACAAACAGAGTGCGGGCAGACACTGTTACCAATTTTTTTATGGGTGGGTAGAGGGCACGATCGAGTGGCTAATGCCTATCGGGGACTGTTTGATCTGGTAACACAGGTAAAAAGCGAAAGGATTCCACTCAGTTGCCCGTGCCTGTTGTCGTCTTTTTGCCTCTGGTGTGGAAGGCGCTTTTACAGTCGGTGTACTGTAGTTACCGTATTCATATTTCTGTTCTGACTACCTACAACTTTCAGTATAGTACAGTGTATATCCAATGGAGAATTTTTACATAGAGGACTATCATGAAAAGTAAGATAATATATAGTAGTAGTAGGCTCTCGATATATGATGAATAAAATTAATATAGCACGTATATCCATTCAACACAGGCTCGGTAAATCACTTAATATGTATGGCAATGAATAACAGGAGCCTGGGAAAATGGAGTGGTCTTCAAATAGTGTAAAATGAAGTTGTCGGTAATGAATAACAGAAGCCTTGGGAAAAAATTAGGTGGTCTCCAATGAGTGAGCGAGTGTAAAATGAAGTTGTGGGTAATGAATAACAGAAGCCTGGGAAAACATGGAATGGTCTTCAAATAGTGTAAAATGAAGTGGTGGTGGATACAAGGATTTATTCATTGTGTATCGAGGGTTTGCAGTAAAGCCTGTGTCAATTCCAATGCAAAAAATGTGTTCCAGACAGAGAGAGAAGACTGGGATGTTAAAGTTAGCCAGGGAGCTGTTTGTTGATGTGCGTGTGTGTGTGTGTGTGTGGGGTTGGCATTCACTTCCAACAAATTATATACTGTAACTAAACAACTTATAAAAAAGATAAGTCTAGTAAGAGGCACATTCCTCCTCTTAGAATATTTCCCTTACTGTAAAATTATAATAGAACTTTAATAAGGGGATGTTCTACTTTTGGTACATTGGAGTGCCTTGATTCCTCCAAAATATGCCAGGAAACAGGACCAGATTAACAAAAATAATGGTGGCCTGTTGCTTGGAATAGTTTGGAGGAATCAGTTACTCCAGATTTACCAACACTGAACTTTCCCCTTTGAGAATATTGGGTGAACATCTGTGATCAACAAATGTCTCTCTGACTAACCTTAAGCCCCTTCCACATGAGAGGCAAAAGACGACAGGCAGACACAGTTACCAATTTTGTGGGTAGGTGTCGGGCGTCGGGCACAAGTATGGCCAATGGGTACCGGGGACTGTTTGATATGGTAACACTGGTAAAAAGCGAGAGGATTCCACTCCGTTGCCCGTGCCCACCGTCTTTGCCTCTCGTTGTGTGGAAGAGGTCTTAGACATGAACCTAGTCTGCTTTCTCATTGCTGTTGTATAATCCTAGAAATAATACAGTCTGTATATATATAGAATAATGTATTGTACAACACACTAGCTTAGGGTTGTATTATTAAACAACTTCTTTGAGGAAAAATTCACTTCGTCACTCAGTTCCTATTATTTTGCATACAAATTGAGCTACGAAGAAAAGTTTTCCACAAAGTAGTAGTTTAATAATTCCACCTTTTAGTTCTGAAGGGGATAAAGTACACTGTTGGTAAATTAGGAGCAATTGATTCCTCCAAACTATTCCAAGCAACAGGATGCCATTACTTTTGTTTATCTGGTTCTGTTTGTTTCCTGGCACACTTTGGAGGAATCAAAACACTTGAATGTTTCAAAAAGTGTATCATTACTCCCTTAATTAAAGCCCCTTCCACACGAGAGGCAAAAGACGGCAGGCAGACACTGTTACCAATTTTGTGGGTACAGGTGTCGGGCACAAGCGGCCAATGGGTACCACCGGGGACTGTTTGATATGGTAACACTGGTAAAAAGCGAGAAAATTCCAGTCAGTTGCCAGTGCCCGCCTTCTCTTTGCCTCTCGTGTGGAAGGGGCTTAACTCCTCATTCTACTACTCAACTTGTTTTGTAGGATATTGTAGTCTAGTAGGGGTGGTGGTGCTTATTGTCATAGGTCCAATAAGAGTGTGTCAACCCTTAGGAAAAAGTATATTATTGTATTGTCTGTATTTCTATTTGATATGCAGGTTTACTGAGCCTTAGTGAAGCTTTATCTAAACTGAAGGAATACCCAGCAGCCACTATACATGTAGGCTTGTCCTTCAGTACTGTATTATGTATGTACAGTATTGTGTGTGTGTGTGTGTGTATGTGTATGTGTATGTGTATTTCTCTTGCCTCTTCAGTGCCTCCTTTTCCAAGTACAGAAGTGATTAGAGTTTCTTTGGCATCCATGGCTGGTAGGTCAAATATTTATAAAATACATGCTGTATATTTCTACATATGTATATCTCAATCTATATATCATTGCAAGCTCTTTCATTAAAGTAAATAAATATATAAATATAATATAAACAGTAATATACAATATACAGTATATATATACATGTAATTCTCATTTTACTTGAGGTCTTAGGCACATTATTGATATTTTTTTCTATCCTGCAGATCATTATTGATATTTTTTTCTATCCTGCAGATCATTATTATTGTTATTATTGTTATGGTCAAAAGTTGATTGTTTACATAATTATACTTACTTTGTGTACAGTAGTATTATTAGTGTTATGGTAAAAAGTCGATTGTTTACATAATAGTATTGTTTTGGCTTCAAGGAAGTGTGTTGGGTAAGGACAGTATTTAATTAACCAAAGGAACAAGTTACCATTACACAATTATTTATGATTTACAAGACTTCTGCAGTATCATAAGTTTCGTGTAACCCAAGAGTTACTTGTATAATATATACACAATGTAGAGAGATATTGATTCTCATTGATCTAATGTCCTATAATTTTGATAGTCATAGTAAGTGTAAGTCAGATGTGTGTAAAGTCAAATGGGATTATCTGTAGCCTGAATTAGTCTGATTCTTGCCTGTAGTGATGTGGGCAATACTTTAAGGGTTTGGGCGCCCCTTCGGCCCCAGCCACTCCCTTTCAATTCTTCAACTGTCCCTCTTTTCATTTTATTTCCTTCCTGCTTGCTGTCTTACCTCTCTATCACCTTTTTCTGGTGCTATATGACCTCGCTGTTGCGGCGCCTAATATCAATCAATCAATCAATCCTTTAGTCTGATTTATATAGTGTTTGGAAGTTCTGTTGATGATGAAATTGTGTGTGTGTGTGTGTGTACAAGTATATGTATGCAAAAATTGTGTGTGTGTACGAGTATATGTGTGCAAAAATTGTGTGTGTGTGTATGAGTATATGTGTGCAAAAATTGTGTGTGTACGAGTATATGTGTGCAAAAATTGTGTGTGTACGAGTATATGTGTGCAAAAATTGTGTGTGTGTGTATGAGTATATGTGTGCAAAAATTGTGTGTGTGTATAATTGGTGTACTTCTGTGTGTGTGTGTGTGTATAATTGGTGTAATTCTGTGTATGTGTGTTTGTATAATTGGTGTACTTGTGTGTGTGTGTATAATTGGTGTAATTGTCTGTGTGTGTGTATGTGTAATTGGTGTACTTCTGTGTATGTGTGTGTGTATTATTGGTGTACTTCTGTGCGAGTGTATAATTGGTGTACTTCTGTGTGTGTGTGTGAGTGTAATTGGTGTAATTGTCTGTGTGTGTGTGTGTGAGTGTAATTGGTGTACTTCTGTGTGTGTGTGTGTATATAATTGGTGTAATTGTCTGTGTGTGTGTGTGTGAGTGTAATTGGTGTAATTGTCTGTCTGTGTGTGTGTGTGAGTGTAATTGGTGTACTTCTGTGTGTGTGTGTATAATTGGTGTACTTCTGTGTATAATGGATGAGTGTGTGCGTATAATTGGTGTAGACCTAATTGTCAGTGTGTGTGTGTGTATGTACATCACCAGGGGACCACTGGGTATTGTGTGTGTGTACAAGACATCAATACAAAGTAGAGTGTGTGTGTGTACCCATACAGTACCTCACATCATTATAATATTACATGGGTGTGTATCAGTGAGCTGTGTCTAACTCTCTTTCTCTCAGGTCTCTTCATTATTAAAAAAACAAAACAAGGTATTGTAGTACTTGTTTCTTTCTTTCTTTATTTTTGTTTTCCAGATAGAGGGCAACATGTGATAGCTTCATAATATTGCATAAGTTTATTTTCAACATAAAATTTAAAAAAAACTTGATAAAATATAACAGAAAAAAGGTGTGTAGTGGCTAGGAATCTTTTGGACGACACTCACGTACAGTTTCTCGTGGGTTGTGTTGAGATAATAGACGTTGTGAACTTGTGGCCTGTCATTCTAAATACTAATACAAATACACTCGGATACCATATAGTCTCTAGCCCATCTGAGTCGAAGCCTGAGATCTGAAGCAGGCGGTTTCTGGACAACAGCTCACCAAAACCATCACGAAGCTACACACATCTCAAACCAATGGAAGCTTAAATTTGGGTGGGCTGTCGTCCAGAAATAACCTGCTGCTTCGGATCTCGGGCTTCGACTCAGGTGGGCTAGAGACTATTATGGTATCCGAGTGCACATCTTTGAATTCCAGTTTGCATTACACTGCTTTAATTAAGTTTTGTAACCAATCTTTCATGTGCATTCATCATATCTGTATTGCTTAAGGGGATAGATTGTACACTGTTGGTAAATCCGGAGCAAATGATTCCTCCAAACTACAGTACTCCAGGCAACAGGCTACTATTATTTTTGCTAATATGGTTCTGTTTTCTGGCATACTTTGGTGGAATTAAGGCTCCAATTTATCAAAAGTGCATCATTGCCCCCTTAAATCAAGACTTAATAAGCATGTACACTTTTGTCTTTTCACTCTATTGTCTTTCACATAATGCTAACTGATTTTAAGGTATTATAATTATAGATCCTTAGTATAAGAAATTTATTGTACTGTACTGTACTATTACTGTACTCTATGGTAGAAATTGATTTATATTTAGAATTAGTTATTTCTGAAGTGTATACAATCAGCACAGCATCATTTTCTCTTCTTTCTAATAATTAATACAGGTGTTAAGGGAATAGTATACTTTTGATAAATTGGAGTACCTTGATTCCTCCAAAGTATGCCAGGAAACAGACCCATATGAAGAAAAAATAATGGTATCCTGTTTCCTGGAATAGTTTGGAGGAATCATTTGCTCCAGATTTATAATTACCACCCAAAACAATGTGCTATATACTGTACCCCCTTAAATAAGTAGAATACTGTACTTTTGTCTCTCTAGATGGGAAAGGGATAGCATGGATAGTAATAATGAAGTATTGATAATGTAGTTGGGATAATAATTCTTTAAAACTGTATTTTCATAAACTGTCTCAGCTCCTTTCTATACCATGTAGCCTATGTCAGTGAGTCTTTGCTCTCTGTCCTGTCAAGTACTGTAGAAACTATATAAAAAATAAAAATAAACATGTTGCCTAATATTTGTTTCTATGAATATTTGTACCTAATGTATTCGGATATTATATAGTTACTGTGATTCTACCCAGGGAGGCTGACATTATTCTCTGTGAATATTAGCCATCCCCCACAGGGCTAGAATAAAGATTGGATATGAAGAGATCTGCCCACATGGATTAAAAATCCACGTGAGGTGTAGCCTACTGCAACCAGTTTTTTTTTTTTTTTTTTTTCACTGCTGTGTGGATCGCCAGCACACGGGGGTGTATTATCCCTTTGCATGCAGCAGTCAAAGCTCCCACCCCCATTATGGTCCCTTCAGGGCTGGTTTCATGGAAGGTGTGGCCCCACTTGTAGCTCTTGTGGTAACTTGGACTTGGACCCACAACACTGGCTGTGGGATCAGAGGCCTTCCCCCTCAATCTTCCTGGCGGTCAGAGGCCCCCAGACTCCCTGGTCCAGTAAGCTCTGGTCCCATTTCCCTGGGATGTGCTTTCTCACTGCGACCAGAGAGTACTGGGGGTCTGTGGGGCAGGTGGCCATTCTGCCCCGGGAGAACATCAATAACAACAACAACTTGTTACTTGTTGTTGGATATTCTATGCCCCGCTCCACCAGCAGATGGTGCTCCGCAGGGCCTCTCTCAATATTACTAAACACTATAATCACTTGTAATACTCATATCATCCGTGTCGTAACACTCAGCGAACAGATGTGTTTTCAGTCTTTTCTTAAAAATGGTGCAATTTTCACTGTTCCGGACATCTAATGGCAATCCATTAAAGAGCCTTGGTGCACACCTTTCAAACGCTCTGAAACCCATTGTCAGAATACTCCTTGGCTTATTTAACCTGTATTGCTCATCACTATGCCTGAGTTCCATTGAGGTATTTACTTGAGGTATTTACTATTTACAACTGCACCCCATTCTATTAAACACATTATCGAAGACTGCAATGTACACAACCACACTCACCAACAACACAACATACACTCTCTGAGGGCACTGCCATTGTGGGAAAGCCCGGTTCAGGGGCCGGATACTCAAAACGCAGTGAAGGCGCCATTCGAGTGAAGGCGCCTTTGCTCGCTTTGAGTATCCGGCCCCAGGCCATGACCTTCCTCAGGAGCTCGGGGCTGCTCGGCCAGACAGCTTGAGGAACTTCAACAACAATTACTGTAACTACTGTCTGTATTTCTGAGTAGTCTACACTATAATAATGTATAAAAGGCATAGTATGTACAGTACATAGTATGTACAAAATTTCTGACCAGAGTGTGAGGAGCAGAAAGCTTCGAATCGCCTTTGTTCTATCTCCATTCCCCACCCAGTACACTCGTGGTCAGAAGTTGTGTCCTGATCCCTTGCCATGATGAATCGCAACTATATAGCCGAGCTTTGGTGATTCGAACAACTGTGTGTTATCGGGAGACGCACCATTGTTCGAACCTTTAAAACTAACGTAGGCTGTTTGCGATTAATTTTGCCAGGGGATCGGGACACAACTTCTGACCACGAGTGTACATCTATAGAGGCTGAGTTCGAATGTAGGGTAGTGTGGTGCCTGCCTTTCGTCTCTGGTCAGAAATTACGCATCACAAAAGTACTGTACAACCAGCTTAATGAAAAGGAAAGGAAAGAAAAATCAGGAAATTCTGAACTTCTGAAGCATTGATAAGGTGAATGAATTTTGTGAAAGGTTTACGTAATATGAGCAAATCCCTTCACCATACAGTAGAGGAAAGTGTTCTATATGATGGTATGGGGTAATAATAATAATCATAGGTCATGCCATGTGGAAAGAATTTATATAAACATTGGTAATTTGGTGAATAAAACTGAATGGTTAGCGAACTTAGCAGCTCTGTGAGTCTGTGCCACTGGTTCGGTGTGAACATTTTCGCCATTTTTAATATTTATTTTATGGATCCAGTTATTTAATTACAATTTATAAAGGATCAAATAATGCTAAAATATTTTTGTATCTATAATAATTTCACAGAAGTATATAACTGTCTCACCACTTAATCTTTTATTTTTATTCCGAAATATTAGCAAATATAAATGGCCCATATGTTTTATTTCAGTAGTGCCAACTTAGCAAATATTCCGTTAGATCTAGCATATTTGTACATTATCTAACAAAAAAAAAAAAGTTAAAATCACAAGAATACCTATTAGGAACGAGCGAATATTTAGAACCAATCTATAAAATTAAAACGTGGAAAAATTTAAGGGCTATTCCTATAATTTAGCGTTTATTTTCGACCAAAAAACTTAGCGCCTTTAGAAAAAATGAAAAAATCTTAGTTGGCAACACTCCTCGTCATATGTTGGGGAGGTCCTCGTGTTGTTGTTGTGAAATTTGTGAGTTTTATTTAATATTTACTTATATTTACCTGCCACAACTCATTAATATCTACCCCCCATGCCAGGTAGAGTAATTATACATGTTAATTACACTTATTAATGAAGGAATGAATATAATAATTTTACTAATTAATAAATGATGAATGAATATAATAATTTCACTAATTAATGAGAAGTGAATACAATTATTACACCTATTAATGATGAATAAATACAATAATTACACTAATTAATGAGGAATAAATAAATAATTACCTTGGTTGTATGACATGTTTGGTGCCCAGCTGTATGTATGTACAGTCGTGGTCAAATGTAATCATCCATATTGGGGTAACTCACGTAAGAGTTTGATATCTTCCCTCTGTTCCTTAGATGATAAACTTTCAATAAATAGGTTAACTACCATCTTTTAATTTAATACAAGCAGCTACGCACTACTTAAAACAATAATATCATATGTGACCGTGAAAACATTAGATAGCAAATTGTTTGAGATACCCATATGTGGATGATTATTATTGACCACGACTGTATGTGTGTATGGTTCTTAGCTGCTATGTACCGTCGGCTACTATGTACAGTCACGAGCACTAATAAGTATCCAGGTGTGTTGCGAACACCTAGAGACAGTAAATAAATGCACAATATGATTGGTAAATTTACAGAAGTACTTCATTCACTATATTGTATATTTTAGTATCAGTACCCACTATTTTGGACCATTCTAACACACTTTTCATCTATGGTGTGTCTCTCGGAGATGCCCCATTTTCGAGATATGTCCCGTTTTACAAACATAATTTGGAAATTGGTCTGACCTAACCTAACCTAGACCACAGCAGACTACCGGGACCTAACCTGGGCAAACTACTGGGACCTAACCTGTCTAAACTACCGGCACCTAACCTGGCCAAACTACCGGCACCTAACCTGGCCAAACTACCGGGAAATATCCATGATAAAGTACCAGAACCTGACCGGGGCAAAATACTGGGACCTAGCTGGATCTGGCAACACTGCTACAAATTGGCAATAGTCTAGATAAATACCCATCTCCATAATATCTTGTGTTATATTAAGAATCAGTAGATGCAAAAAGATATTATTTACTCAGAAGAAATTTTAGGACATTACTCATATGTCTGGCAGCGAGGCATTGTGAATCAGAAGTAAAAAGAATGAGAATCAGATGTAAAAAGATATTATTTACTCCCAAGAAATTTTAGGACATTACTTTTATGTGTCTGGCAGCGAGACATTGAGAATCAGATGTAAAAAGATTAAGAAGCATATTTAAAAAGATATTCATTATGTCTGGTAGCGAGGCATTGAGAAACATATGTAAAAAGATTGAGAAGCAGGTGTAAAAAGATATTATTTACTCCCAAGAAATTTTAGGACATTACTCGCATGTCTGGCAGTGCGGCATTGTTCACAAACCTCTTTTAAGGTGGTAATTCTTGTTTGGTACATTGGAGTGCCTTGATTCCTCCAAAGTATGCCAGGAAACAGGACCAGAAGAGCAAAAATAATGGTGTTCTATTGTTTGGAATAGTTTGGAGGATTCAGTTGCTCTAGATTTACCAACACAAAACTTCCCACTTAACCTGTACAGAACCAGTGAATTTATTCCACTGGTTGGCTACACACTCAATCTTTATTATTATTTTATCTGTATTTTATCTTCAGCTTATAACTCCATACATTTTCTCATGGCCCTGTTTCGTCCATTTTATATTCTTATTGCTGGTACACTGTATATTGTTCAAATTTCTTTTCATAACTATTGATTTTTTTTTTTGTGTGTGTGTACTACCTTACAAATTTCTTTTCATAACTATTTTTTTTTTTTTTTTTTTTTTTTCATGTTAGGCATTACAGTACTACCATACAAATTTCTTTACATAACTGTTGATTTGTTCTTCTGGTATTATGAGGCATTACATTACTTACACCATTTTAAATTTCAGAGTGAAGAGAAGGAGAAAAATGTTTGGTGGTTATCAACCTACGTCAACTAGGAGTGAACTGGCTGGATGGAGTTATGGTTCAGGTCCGGCGTATCTCCGTAATGGAAATAATACAACAAACGTGAATGGAGTGCAGGCAAAATCAAACTTGACTGCTGCGGAAGCTAGTCGGACGCCAGGAAACACAAAGAAAAAGAACAGACGGTCCAAAAAGAAGAAGAAGAAAATATCACAAGGTGAGGCGACAACCACACGCACAGTGGAGAGTTCTGCGAAGACCAATGGTATCCCAGAGACTCGTATTAGAACACAATCTGAAGCTATGAATGTATCAGTATCAGCTGGAACAACAAAAACAACAACAAACTCGAAGAAGAAAAGGCAACCATGGTGGATAAATCACAAAGCTGCGAGACAAGATACCCCAGTGAATGTTGTTACTAACTCACAGACTCTTAAAAAACCTGAGTCTGAAACTTGTGGTGCAACAAACACAACATCTGGAACAACTGCTAAAAGGAAGAGGGGGCAAACCAAAAAACAAGAAAAGGGGAAACTGGATAGTAACAGTAAAGATGAAACACAGGAAGCATGTGTTAAAGAGGTAGTTGTAGGAGTGAAAGATAATGATGAAGGATCCCCTGCAAAGAAGATGAAAATTGACGTTAGCAATGCTCGCAACACGCCAACAAAGAAAAAGAAAAAGAAGAAAAAAAAAAAGAAACCAGCAGTGTTTGTGAATCCAATTATTGCTGCTCATATTGATTCAAGAATTAATCTAAGTAATACAACTCAACTTCATCCAAGAATTAATCTAAGTAATACAACTCAACTTAATCCAAGTAATACTGCTCTAATTAATAATTATATGGGAAATAAGGCTGGTTGTGTGAAGGGTAAAGGAGGTGGTGTAGCAAATATCACACCAAAATCAGAAAGAATTAATTATATGGGAAATATGGCTGGTTGTATGATGGGTAAAGGAGGTGGTGTAGCAAATATCACACCAAAATCAGAAAGAATTAATTATATGGGAAATATGGCTGGTTGTGTGATGGGTAAAGGAGGTGGTGTAGCAAATATCACACCAAAATCAGAAAGAATTAATGATATGGGAAATAAGGCTGGTTGTGTGATGGGTAAAGGAGGTGGTGTAGCAAATATCACACCAAAATCAGAAAGAATTAATGATATGGGAAATAAGGCTGGTTGTATGATGGGTAAAGGAGGTGGTGTAGCAAATATCACACCAAAATTGGAAAGTGTTGGTGTGCAAGGAGTGGAGGGAGGGACAGGGAAGAACACACCGGCTAAGAAGAAAAGACAGGACAAAGACACACCGATACAACAGCAACCTGAAGAAACCGTAACCAAAAAAATGGGAAAAATGAATAGTAGTACTGGTGGTAGTAGTAGTAGTAGTAGCAGACCAATGGGAATCTCCAATAGCAGACCTAATATAACAGAAAACCCCAAACTGAATGTATCGTATGCGGAGACGAGCCGGAAGGAGGCGATCCGAGCTTGTTGGAGTGGAAAGGAAGGGTTGTTGGAGACACAGGTAGAAGATCTAGCTACAGTGATTGAATATCCCTTCACCTGTTGTCACCTTCCTTCTTTCCTCTCCAGTCCCACCTATCTAGACAAAGTGTATGACGAATTACTGGACCTCAAAATGATCAGCAAAAACAATGATCTCTATAAGGTAGGAAGGAATGATGATGAGTCTTGTTCAATTATGTGTGGTTGGTTGTTTAAGAACCCTGTGATGTAGTCAGAAAATTGGAGGTAAATGAGTCCTTCAAATATTGCCACGAAACACACACACCTATACGGAAGGAGCTTGTTTTGTGGCATGGTCAGGAGGAATCAGAAGCCTCCAATTCTCGTACACAATCACAGGGTCCTTAAAGGAAGAAATTTGATATAAAGTTGTTTCTCTAAATCTATAAATAATTCTATATCAGTAACACTATTAAATCATCATAATTTTTATTGCACTATATATAAAAGATATATATACAAGATATGTACCAAAAACGAATTACCACCTTAACCTCATCTAATCCTCATCATTTATTCCCTTGTGGGTGGTGTGGATGGTAACAGTTTCAACAGAGTAATGACCTCAAGACAGTAACGAGCCCACACCTCGCTGGGTTGAAACGCTTCCTGTACGGGGAGTTCCGGGAGTGGTTAATCCACGTCACCGGTATACCTCTCACTCCCACCGTCGATATGAGCTGCTCACAATACCAATATACAGGTATGTTGTTGTCCTTCTCGAATTAAAGTAGACTATGATATTATACAGTAATTATATTGGTGCTAAGAAATATATATTGTAGTTTTTCTTTTGTTTATATATTTGGGTATATATACGGTTATGTTGTCACCCTTCTCGAATTAAGGTAGATTGTGATATTATACTGTAATTATATTGTAGTTTTTCTTCTTTGTACAGTATATATATATTTTGGTGTTATAATAATAATACTGTAATACTAGTTTGCAAGCACCCATCATCTTAATGTTGTCACCCTTCTCGAATTACGTAGACTATGATATTATACTATGATTATATTGGTGCTAAGAAATATATACAGTATTGTAGTTTTTCTTCTTTGTGTATACACCTCGGTCTCATATAGAACGTGTTCACATAGAACGATTCTCGTATAGAACGAGCGACCAAAATATTAGCTTAAAATTATTTTATAAAACGATTGTATCCATATAGAACGGGTGGCGAAAATAAGTGAAGCAAATCCGAGGAGTTCTTATACAAAACGAGCGAAATCATAATGAACTTGTCAGGAAATTATATCACTGGCGTCTGTACAGTGTGGGTGAGTGTGTTCCCACCACTTCTCCCGCTCCTTCCCCCTTCCTGGTGTTGCCAGGTGCAAGGAAATTTCTCTGTTTTAGGTAATTTTGAAATCCCCACTGGGAAATTATATAAAGATTGTTCAAAAGTAAACAGGGAAAGTCTTACCAGAAGAAATACCAAAAAGACCGTCAATGTTCAAGAGTAAACAGGGAATTATTGAGGCATAAAGGGAAATTCTAAAGTTGAAGTTAGGGAAATTTCGTGTTTGACTCTCTCGTTTTCAGTGATTACGAGTTAACCACAAGCTTCAATGCTCAGTCATGCCAGGTGGTGCATTTACAAAACGGAAGGCCATATCCTTCGATATAAGGAAGGAAGTTATTTCTCGGAAAGAGAAAGGAGAAGGAAACACCACCGTATGGTTAATAAAAGAAAACAAACGATGATCACAAGCTATCTCCCCCTACCACCTCCACCACCACGGATGCCGCCGACTCATCTCAGGCACATGAGTCACCTACGAAAACCTTAATACGAATTGTAATATGCATTTTACATACATCCCTAAACAGTAGGATTAAGGCAAGAAAAATCTTGAAAAGTATTTTATAATAATTTCAGGGACAATATTGGTGATTGATCGACCAATTGTAATTTTCCCCATAGGTTACATGTATCACATAGAACGATTTCACATAAAACGACGTCTTTTATCGACCTATTGGACATTCTATACGAGACTGAGGTGTATATTTTTTGGTGTTATAATAATAATAATACTGTAATACTATTTAGCAAGCACCCATCATCTTAATCCTCACTTCAGCATATACAGTATTTTTGATTCATTGGAGTGCCTTGATTCCTCCAAAGTATGTTGGGGAAACAGGACCAGATGAACAAAAATAATGGTGGCCTGTCTGTAGCTTGGAGTAGTTTGGAGGATTCAGTTGCTCCAGATTTACCAACACTGTACTTCCACCTTAAGGGACCCTGTGTATGTTGTAGTCAGAAAATTGGAAGTAAATGAGTCCTTCAAATATTGCCACGAAACAAACACACGCACCTATATGGAAGGAGCTTGTTTCGTGGCATGGTCAGGAGGAATCAAAAGCCTCCTATTTTCATACACAATTACAGGGTCTTTAACATGTTCCACAGATGTGTTGTTGTGTCACGATGATGAGTTGGAAGGTCGACGTGTGGCATTCATACTATACTTGGTGCCTCCTTGGTCTTATGATGATGGCGGTACTCTTGATCTCTTTGATGTTAATGGTGAGTGTTGGGTTACTCTCACTTTTGTTACATTGGAGTGCCTTGATTCTTCCAAAGTATGCCAGGAAACAGAACCAGAAGAGCAAAAATAATGTTAGGTTACTCTTATTAAGGGGGTATTTCACTTTTGTTACATTGGAGTGACTTGATTCCTCCAAAGTATGCCAGGAAACAGATCCAAATGAACAAAAATAATGGTGTTCTGTTGCATAGAATAGTTTAGAGGAATCGGTTGCTCCAGATTTACCAACACTGTACTTCCCCTTTAATATGGTATTTACTAAAATTAATTATACAGCTAATATATATGTACAGTTGGCAAAATATAACTTGCGACAAATGTTGATGAAACGTACCTAAATTTACATCCACAACTATTATTTTGTAGAAACGATTAGCATGTAATACAACAGGAAATGTATATATCCTTCTGTATTACATACTTATAATACCTACAAATAAATATGGAAATTAATATACTTAACGTCCCATCAAAAGTTGTCGCAATTCATATTTTGCCAACTGTACAATGTTTGTGAATTGTATGCATTTTGTTACATTGGAGTGCCTAGATTCCTCCAAAGTATGCCAGGAAGCAGGACCAGAAGAACAAAAATAATGGTGTCCTGTTGCATGGAATAGTTTGGAGGATTCAGTTGCTGCAGATAATATTTTGCAACCTACCCCTTTACTTATCATGTGTCACGTTTCTTTCCATCATCAGAGTTTGGTCAACCCTTGGATGTGGTTCACTCTATTGTACCTCAGAAGAACTCGTTTGCCTTCTTTGAAGTATCACCCATCTCTTTTCACCAGGTGAGGTATTTGTAGTGATTCATTCTTTGATGCTTCTCAATAATTATCAGCTTTGAAACTACCGTATTACCTTTCCCTATTCTTCCCTAAATGCTTGCTTTCCTCTGCTTTGTAAAGTCACAGTGGTATTTGAATCTGCTTCTGGCAATGATCTACATTTCAATTCTAATCAGATAGATAATTATTGTTCAGTGTTTAATCTATTCAATATATTTTTTTTTTCACCGGGCTTCATCATTACTGCACCAACTTCCATACTAGAATGGCATATCAGATTGAAGGGACCAATCTATACAAACCACTTTATTGGCAGATCAGATATAAGGAATTAAATGTGACACAATTTTCATTTTTCAGGTTTCAGAGGTGGTGTCACAGAAGAAGAGAGTATCCATTAACGGTTGGTTCCACGGTCCCCCAATAAAGCGACCCATGAAGGACCACTTATCACCACGAATAGAAGTCTCTGTACCCATGTTTGTTGAGGTGAGTACAGGTTGGCTGTTGACGTGCTGGAGCGAGACTTTTTTGAGGGGGAGAATGCACTCTTATGGGGGTAGTATACTTTTTGGTACATTGGAGTGCCGTCATTCCTCCAAAGTATGACAAGAAACAGGACCAGATTAGCAAAACTAACGGTGGCCTGTTGCCTGGACTAGTTTGGAGGAATCATTTGCTCCAGATTCATCAACAGTGTACTAAATACTGTACCCCCTTAATATATAATGGTGGAAGGGAACATTGCCTGTCAGTACAGTTGTGCTGATATTGTACTTTATTGTGGATATAAAATCATTATATTGTGTATTGTTTTTATGGACAAGGCATTGGGGTGAAGAGGGCCATTTTTCTTGAGGCTTTTCTGGGAATGACACACACTATTCATGACTTACAAACTGACACCCAGCTGTAGAATCATAATCAAAACTGAATTATGACTTTTGGTTAAAATAATTTGATGGTCCATAACCCTGACAGGAAGAGGAAGTATACTCGTGGATAAACCCTCAGTACCTAGAGCCTAAAATCCAGCATCAGGTACGGAAGGAGTTTGCTGAAAAGTCTGCTCTTGAGCTTGACAACTTCTTCAGCACTGATTGCTTTGCTGAGTTGGCCCAGGCTCTACAATCATCGGATCTTCCTTGGACCAACCATGGCCCGGCCAACAGACAGTCTTACCAGGTTGGACTTTATTCTTTATATTCTAACCATAGACATTAGCTTCCTTTTTGTATCTACTTTAAGATTATTTCTCTAAACATACTATAGAGAGTGAAAGATCATACAAAAACATGAGTTGTCTTTGAAAATGTTGTCTTATTTCAAAGAGTGGCATTAGTTATAATTTCAGATACTTCTGCTATAATGTTATTAATAATCAACATTCTTATGCTATACTTCCCTCATACTCCATTAATAATTTTATCATTACCATTACCACTACCCTCTCCTGATAGTGACGTGTATAAATAAGGTATCGTCATCTAGTGGGACAAAAGAGAAGCTATCAACACCATGAAGCTCTTATCACGTACCATAAACAGAACATTTGTTTTCCACCACACCGATCTCTTGTTGCTCAAACAATACACTCATCTTGTTAACCAGAGCCTGGAGAGGGATGATGCACCAGAAAAAGTGAAGAGTGCTGTAAAGTTACTGCACTCCGAGGCAATGTTCCTGATCCTTTCACAGCTGACCGGCCTCAAGCTTCACTCACTCGCCCCTCCTGATTCAGACCCTGACTCAGATGAAGACGAGAGTGGCACTGGTCAGTATACCAAGGGTTGTCTTGAACAGTATTGGAATTATTACCAGATATAAGTGGAAGAATATTATGAACATCAATGGAATACAGTAGGGCTAGCTGCAGTGTAGAATATCAAATCTTAAATTACCTAACACTTTGTAACTGTACCAAACCCAGATGAGACAACACAGATTTACAAATTTTTATTCTTTTTTATTTATCACAATCCCAGGAGTAGAGAAAAGTTATTGTCCACAACTGTTCTGTAACATTATCTTGACCTCTTTATCAGAGCCCAACCCAAGAGGCAATGTGAGCATCAGACAATGGGGACACAGGAGTTATACCTTGGTAAGAGATGATTGTTTGGAGAGCAAGTCGGTCCTAGATGCTCATTTGTTTGTAAACGTTCCAAAGGGCTGGACACAGGAACATGGAGGCTTTGTATCTTACTTAGCCAAGGATGAAGATGAGGAGGTGAGGCTTGACTACATTCATACTGTACTTACTAACTCTTGTAAAACTTATATGTTCAGTATGATAAACTTGAGGCCCTAATGTAAAAGAATGTTATCATGTGTACCAGTTAAGGGGGAAGTTTTGTATTGGTAATTCTGGAGCAACTGAATCCTCCAAACAATTCCAAGCAACAGAACACCATTATTTTTGCCCCTCTGGTCCTGTTTCCTAGCATACTTTGGAGGAATCAAGGCACTCCAATGTACCAAAAAAGAATTACCATTTTAACTGATAACTGCATACTTACAATCTCTTCTTTTACAGCTTCTGACGGTTGTGCCAAGAGAGAACTGTTTGGCTCTGGTCTACCGGGATGCAGAAACACTAACATTCACCAAATACATAAACCACCGTGTCACAGAACTGGGTGGTGCCGAGGCCTCGTACCAGACCCTTAATGGTGCATATTATGAGTGAGGAGAACAGTTGTTGTTATTGAAGTTCCTCAAGCTGTCTGGCCGAGCAGCCCCGGGAGAACAGTTGTCAGGCTTTGTTTGAGGTTATTGTGGCACTCAGTCTTTTGATACATTTCATTGCAGTCAATTTGGAGATGTTTTTTTTATTTTTATTATTATTATTATTATTATTTTTTTTTTTTTTTTTGAGTACTGTACATTGAACTAGGTCGTGTAAGATAATTAATTTTGCTTTTAATTTATTTTCACTTTACATACTGTAACTTATTTGTTGTATGTGTTAATATTTGACTTATTATGGCTTTTTATGTTGAAGACGGGTACTATTATGATTGTTCCCCAATGGTATGATAGTTGTCAGTGAGACAGGTTTTTTCTTGGGCTGTTAAATGGTACAGTCTCCTCCACTCCTGCCTTCACCACATCAGCGTTGCCATCGTGTGTCCCCCAAATTGTGTGAACCACCACCAGTTTTGAGACTCAGATTCGAAGCATATGTCAAGACCCTGGCGTATGTTTCGGATCGGAGTCTCGAAACTGGTGGTTCACACGATATGGGGAGGAAGGCGAGACATATTGGCAACACTGTGGTGGTGAACGCAGGAGTGGAGGAGACTGTACAGTATTTAGTAAGTACTGTAGACTGATTTTATAAGGATATGTACAGTTGATCAAGTAGTGAGTGGTGGTGAAGATGTTGACATATACAGTACAGCTAGATATTTCTTGTACTTCCTACTTGCTCGACTGTACTTATAGCCATTACTTTCAGTTGTTGATGTATTTTGGTGATGAATGAAATGTAGTGAGAGACTGATATGTTGGACTGGACTCGATATGGGATATTTTTTATGTTCAGTTGTACAGTATATAGTGAAGAATATTATACAGAACATTGGTGCATGAGGATGAGTGCATGCTTTAATAAGTTTGGATAGTTGGTTTATAGCCACTGTCTTTATTATTGATGGTTACAATATTAGTTGACTTAAAATCTGGCAACATATTAAGAGTAAAATCAGTTGAACTCCTAATGTATAAACTGTAGTGCAATATTTAGGAATGTGTGCTTGATGAGGCAGTAGTCACACTATAGGCCTGAGTATTAGGTACTGCAGTGTACAGTAGGTCTGTTTAAAGGAAGACCTTTATACATAAAAGTATAGAGAAGATTGGTAGAGACAGATCTCCATACTTTTGTAAATATAGAGATGATTGTGGAAACCAACTTGAACTAAAGATGTATTTTAACTGTCCTAAACCAGATCAAAGAAAAATAATTAATACTGCAAATTCTTCCTCAGGAATTCGTATACACCGCTGTGACATCAATGATTCATAAATAGAAAATTAAATACATTAATTTGTGATCACCAAACCTTTCTAGTAATATTATTTGGCAAATACTCAAATTAGTCAGAAGAACAATATTGTCTACAGTATGTGCAGAATAGACCCCTTGTAACTAATGCTCTGTTTACGAATTCCTGAGGCCGACTGTACATAATACGAGCAAATACTGTTTGTTTCAGCTTATATCATGTTCCACTTGATGAGAGTCATCCTTAATTTAGCAAGCAAATTTTTTTAAATGTGAACTTGACAGATTGGAAACCTAGAAAACCTATAACAGTAACCTCAACTTGGTACATACATAGTGTCATGTCACAAGAGACTTGGGGATATTATCTGGCTTCCTCTTTCTTTCACACCATGACTGCTGGTTATATTTCTTTAAGTCTCTCATATTTGGGATATAGGGATACACAACACGTACAGTTGAGCAATTAGAAAGTTCAAGAAAAATATGAATGTAAATGGCAATATCTGTCAGCTCTTTGTTGTAAACCCTGGTATTTTTATCAATGAATCACTAAGCCTCCAGAGCCTTTGTAAAGTGGTACGTGACTGACTGAAATTTTGAATGGTAGCCAGATGTGGCCATATATACTCATATTTTACTTGCACTTTCTACTTGGTCAACTGTACGTGTACATTCATGGAGATAAACATACCAGCTGTGTAGTTATTTAAATAAGGATTCTTGACATTACAACACATCATACAACACTACACATAATTATCCCCTCTAGGATATTTGTTGGTCAGGATTACATGAAATTCTGACAGCCATATGGAACAGCTGACACATACCAACATTTTTAGACTAGAGTACAGGTATGTGCTGATAGTTTCTGGAGGGAGTGTACAATATAAATAACATTTAAAGCTAATACATATTAAAAAAAATTTATTTGTATGCAAATATGTCACTCATGTGATCATCTGTTGTTAGATTCACAAGTCCTGTTGTCTTCACTTGATACAAATTTTATGCTCCTTGGCAACACTTTACCTGAAGATCTTGAGTCACTTATATTTTTGGAACTTTTACCACTACATATTACTTCTCTGGGTCTTGTCAACTCTAGACCTTCTTCACCCCACACAAACACTGCCCCATCTGTATTCTTTGGTTTCTTTGTCCTCTTTGCATTATTATCTTTGCCCTGGATCCACTTTTCCATCACACGAGGTTTCTTGGACTTTGTGCTGGCCTGAATAAAAAGAGGTTTGTATGTGTTTCGATCCTTCTCTTCAATCTGACGTTTCCTCTTCCCATTTTCACTTCTTCTCTTTTCTTCTTGCTCCTTAACCCGGTTGGAAGCCAATGCTCCTGTAACAAGTCCGGTAATGACAAAGAATTAGACTTATAAATAATGGACTACAGCACTGTATTGGCAGAGAACTAACCCATAATGATAGATACAGTCATGCACCACAGTACCTAGCCCACCTGAGTTGAAGCCAGAGATCTGAAGCTGGCGGTTTCTGGACGACTGCCCACCTAAACCATCACGAGGCCACACACATCTCGAACCAATTGAGTCTTTGGTGGGCTGTCATCCAGAAACCACCTGCTCCAGATTTCGAGCTTCAACTCAGGTCGGCTTGGGATTGTGGTGTGTGACTGTACATAAGAAGAAAACTTTGGGAAAGATGTTTGTTAAGTGACCCCGTGATGTAGTTAGAAAATTGGAGGTTAGCAAGTCCTTCAAATATTGCTACGAAAAAAACACCTATATTGAAGAAGCTTGTTTCATGGCATAGTCGGAAGGAATCAGAAGCCAACGAGTCTCACACACGATCACAGGGTCCTTAAGGGGGATGTTTTGTGCTGGTAAATCTGGAGCAACTGAATCCTCCAAACTATTCCAAGCAACAGAACACCATTATTTATGCTCTTCTGGTCCTGCTTCCTAGCATACTTTGGAGGAAGCGAGGCACTCCAATGTACAGTTGGACTCAGGAATTGGTGGTACAGCCCAGGTGAAAGATACTTGTCCCATTTGAGTAACCAGTGTCTATTATCAGGTACTTGCTTTTTATTACCATCCTCAATACTGACTTCTGCCCTGGTGTCTCCTATTTGGCACTAAGAAACTTGATATTGGGAGAAATTGACTATTTTTCACTTGGGCTGTACCACGAATTCCTGTGTCCAACTGTACCAAAAAAGAATTACCACCTTAAACATTGTACTAAAAATGAATGATGATGGTCCCTAGTGTGACACCCACCCAAGAGTGTGTTGTGAAGGAAGGTCTTGTTGGTGGACGGCAGACGTGATCGTAACCAACCCGAGGGACCAGACACCTCGGCTCTCACCGCTCCTCTCTGGGCCTCACGCAGCAGAGCTTGTTCTGCCAACCTAAGGAAACCGGAAGGACGTTACCTAACAAAGTCGGCTCTTGGCATTCAAACACAGCAAGTATTCCTACCAACTGAAACACCTGAATAAGTCTCAGGAGTAAGATATTTTTTTACCTGGATACCTGAAACATCTAAATAAGAGTAAGATGTTTTTTTACCGGAACAATTCATCTGAAACACCTGAATAAGTCTCATGAGTAAGATGCTTTTTGCCTGAAACACCTGAATAAGTCTTGAGAGTAAGATATTTTTTCACCTGAATAAGTCTCAAGAGTAAAGCCCCTTCCACACGAGAGGCAAAAGACGGCGGGCAGATACTGTTACCAATTTCGTGGGTAGGTGTCGGGCACAAGTGGCCAATGAGTACCACCGGGGACTGTTTGATATGGTAACACTGGTTAAAAGCGAGAAAATTCCACTCAGTCGCCTGTGCCTGCCGTCTCTTTGCCTCTCGTGTGGAAGGGACTTAAGATGTTTTTTTTACCTGGACAATTCATCATCTGTGGGCATCCTGGTTGTTGGAGTGGAAGTTTTGTCACGTGTCTTGTTTGTTACTGTCCGTCCACCGTTTCAATGTGTTGATAAGTACCTGAAGATATAATTCCTTTTGTTAATTTATTTTGTGTCTAACTTTATCAATCCAGTCCCATCATTATTCTTTTAAATATTTTGAAAACAGTTTAGGTATTTATTTAGTACATTGCCGTTTTGTAATAGTGTTGCCATATCCGGCTAGGTCCCAGTAGTTTGGCCCGGTTAGATCCCGGTAGTTTACCACAGTTAGGTCCCGGTAGTTTGGCCAGGTTAGGTCTCGGTAGTTTGGCCAGGTTAGGTCCCGGTAGTTTGGCCAGGTTAGGTCCCGGTAGTTTGGCCAGGTTTGGTCCCGATAGTTTGGCCAGGTTAGGTCCCGGTAGTGTACTGCGGTCTAGGTTAGGTTAGGTAAGGTCAGGCTAATATGACCTATCTTGGAAATGGGGCATTTTCGAAGAAAATGCCATAGAAGAAAAGTATCTTAGAATGTTATAAATTAGTGGGAAGAGAAAGTGAAATATTGTAATAGAAAACGGCAATATAATAAATAATTACCGAAATAGTATCTCAAAATCCTTCTCATCCCCAACCACTTCAGTAACATTTCTCTCAATTAATTCCCTGTGATCCCAATTATATTATCAAGCCTCCCACGCTTACCCATTAATCTCTCTCTTTTTCTCTCCTCTCCCTCTCTCTCACTCTTCTCCTCTCCCTCTCTCTCTCTCTCTATTCTCCCTCCCCCTATCTCTCTCTCTCTCTCTCTTACATATTATACAGTATTCATATGAAATAAATAAATAAATAAACAAAAAGTACCCGAATTATACCCTGCCCCCGCACACACAATAATAATAATATTTATTTGGCTGAATCCGGATTATTTTTGGAAAAATTAGAAAAACGCAAGATATTACAAAACACATTACACATTACAAACACAATTCATATTACAATCACAATATAAATAACATATAATTTTAAAACAACATAGAAATTACAAAAACACAATAATATTTGGCTGAATTCGGATATTTTTGGAGAAATTAGAAAAACGCAAGACATTACAAAACAACACATTATATATAAAAAAACTCATAACAAACAACACATTATATAGTACAAATAAAATTTATATTACAAATACATTATAAACAACATAGAAATGACAAAAAACACAATAATATTAGGTTGAATTCGGATTATTTTGGAGAAATTAAAAAAATGTGAGACATTTCAAAACACATTACATATTACAAACAACATATTGCAAACAAACAGCACATTATAAACAACACAAAAATTACAAACAACACATTATAAACAGTTACACAAAAATATTTAGTTGAATCCGGATTGTGTTGGAGAAATTAGAAAAACGCGAGACATTACAAACAGAAACAAACAAACAAACTAATTACTCACACATTCCAGAATTTCCAGACTCCAGCATTTGATATTTTAATACAACAACAACAACAGGAAAGATTTTGATACAAGATAAACAACAGCCTACAACAACAACAATACAACAACAACCATACAACAATAATACAACAACAACAACAACCTACAACAAAAATACAACAACAACAACAACAACAACGTACAACAATAATACAGCAACAATAATAATACAACAACAACGTACAACTAAAATACAACAACAATAATAATACTACAACAACAACAACAACATGTTCTCAAAACACAAGAATTCTCCAGAAGGTTTTCAGTCCACTTGGAAAACCGACCAGTAAGTCATTATTATTATTATTATTATTATTATTATTATTATTATTGACGTTTTAATTTACTATATTTTTATTATTATTGTTAATATTTTTGGTATTAGTATAGAAGTAGTTCATTCACTATATTGTATATTTTAGTATCATTACCCACTATTTTGGACCATTCTAACACACTTTTCATCTATGGTGTTTCTCTCGGAGATGCCCCGTTTTCGATATGTGCCCCGTCTTACAAACATAATATAGAAATTTAATTTGACCTAATCTGACCTGACTTAACCTAACCTAACCTAGACCACAGCAGACTACCGGGACCTAACCTGTACAAACTACCGAGATATAACCGATGTAAACTATCATAAAGTGACAGGGGCAAATTCCCGGGACCTAGCCGGATGTGGTAACACTGCGCGGCCCTAGCCAAGAACACAGTACTTCTGTAATAATACACAGTGCCATAGAAGAAAAGTGGGTAAATATTGAAAGAATTACCGTTATTGCGTACGGTTTTTCTACCTGAATTACCCATTTATTTAGACCATTCTAAGACTATTTTCTTCTATGGCATTTCCTCCGCAAATGCCCCATTTCCAAGATAGAGCATATTCAAATGGGGCATTTTGAAATTAGCCTGACCTTACCTGACCTGACCTAACCTAACCTAGACCGCTTCAGACTACCGGGACCTAACCTGGGCAAACTACCGGGAAATAACCGTGGTAAAGTACAGAAAATGACCGGGGCAAAGTACTGGGACCTAGCCGGATCTGGCGACACTGCTATAAAACGGTAATTCTTTCAATAAATACCGAAAAGTGTCTTAGAATGTTATATATTAGTGGTTAAAAATATCATAATAGAGAACGGCGATAGAATAGATAATTACCTGTTGTTTAAAACCTTACAAAGTTAATATTTACCTGTCTATCTTTATAACTAAATTGTCTTACTCTTCCATATTATCCCTTTGTGATCATGTATGAAAATTGGAGGCTTCTGATTCCTCCTGACTATGCCACGAAACAAGCTCCTTCCATATAGGTGTGTGTGTGTGTTTCATGGCCATATTTGAAGGACTCATTTATCTCCAATTTTCTGACTACATCACAGGCTCCCTTAATTCACAAACACATAGGGTCGATTCCACAGTTGTTGTTAGTGGTTTGTAAGCACGCAAACAAAAGAATCTTAGTCGTGGTAATGACTTATGGGTGAATTATTTAATGAATTTGGTGAGTAAACTATGCAGTGATCATCATTATCTAACTGTTTGATAGATTTTGTGAATACGGATACTCATCTTTTGGAAAATAATGAAGCCTAATAAGTGTGGTTGGTTGGGAAGCTAACAAACGAATACGACTGTGGAATCAACCCATAGTAGTGTATAGCATATGGAGTGGTATGCAAGAATATCCACGGTGTTGACGGTGGGGTGGTACAATTAATGGGGTAATTCACTTTTGTTACATTGGAGTGCCTTGATTCGTCCAAAGTATGCCAGGAAACGGGACCAGATGTACAAAAATAATGGTGTTCTGTTGCTTGGAATGGTTAGGAGGAATCATTTACTCCAGATTTACCAACATTGTATTTCCCCTTTAAGGTGGTAATTCCCTTTTGTTACATTGGAGTGCCTTGATTCTTCCAAAGTATGCCAGGAAACAGGGCCAAATAAACAAAATTAATGGTATTCTATTACTGGGAATAGCATGGAGGAATCATTTACTCCACATTTACCAACACTGTACTTCTCCCTTAATGTCCCTGAATATGGTTCATGGTTTTCAGGTCCCTGGCAACAGATGGAACACAAACGGAAGAATTGAAAAGTCAAGATAGTGAATGTCAAGTGGTGCAGCAAACAGAGGTGAGATGCTTTGATACACTCAGATACCATGTAATATAGTATAGTCTCTGGCCCCCGCTCTGAGGCTACACACACACACACACACAAACCATCATGAGGCTACACACACACACACACACACACACACACACACACACACACACACACACACACACACACACACACACACACACACACACACACACACACACACACACACACACACACACACACACACACACACACACCATCATGAGGCTACACACACACACACACACACACACACACACACACACACACACACACACACACACACACACACACACACACACACACACACACACACACACACACACACACAGACACAGACACAGACACAGACACAGACACACACCAGGACCAGATTAACAAAAATACTGTAATGGTGTTCTGTTGCTTTGAATAGTCTGGAGGAATCATTTGCTCCAGATTTACCAACACTGTACTTCCTCCCCCTTAAGGTATAAATTTAATGTATATATTTATATTTCCTACAGGCTGGTACACAGACAGATGAAGAGAAAATGGACCTACAAACACAAGCAGAATATGATGTTACTTCACTCGCTGCTTTCCTACAGAGAATTACACCAAAAGGTAAAATATATTCTGTAAGATGATTAAAATTTATCACATAATTATATCGTTTTAACACAAGGTGAGTGTGTATGGTAATGAATAACACAAGGCTGGGAAAACATTTGGTGGTCTTCAATGAGTGTATAATGAAGTGTATGGTGAATGCAAGACAATATTTATTCATTGTATAAATATTTAGGGTCTCGTGTACAGTCGGCGGCGAAAGTGGTGTCGCCTCATTCAGCCCTTCTTAAACGATAACATAAAGTTTAATCATCGAATAAACACATTCACCATAGAAAATATGATATCCAGGGGGTTGTTGTTGTTGAAGTTCCTCAAGCTGTCTGGGTGTAAATTAATATAACTCTGGTTTTTCAGTTTACGAACCCTTTTGGGTGGTAAATCTGGAGCAAATGAATCTTCCAAACTCTTCCAGGCAACAGGATACCATTATTTTTCTTCATCTGGGTGTGTTTCCTGGCATACTTTGGAGGAATCAAGGCACTCCAATCTATCTAAAGCATACTATCGCCTTAAAGCTTATATTTCCACACTTAATTCATGACGGCAAATGTGGCGACACAATATTTTCCGCCGACTGTACTGTATGTCTGTATGTCAGTAGATTTGAAGAGTTATAGAGCCTTAGGACCAATTCCACAGTGGCTTTGGTTTGTTATGATCCTCCCCAACCATACTTATCAGTCTTAATCATATCAAACAAACTCAGTATCCGTATCCACAAAATATGTCGGGTAGTTCCGTTAATACCATAGTTTGATAGTGGAGTCATCAAATTCATCCAATAATTCACTCATGAGTCAGTTACACAGTTTAGTTTCTTTCCTTGTAGTGCTTGCAAACCAAAACAAACCACTGTGGAATCGGCACTTAGTCAAGAACATATCGTTGGGTCCTGATGCCCGATGCCAGGGGTACAACGGCCATATAAAATATATGGGCTTCGTACCCCGAGCATCAGGCATTGGGACCCGACAATATGTTCATGACTACGGCCCATAGAACTAAGGTAAGTGGGTTACCGGTATTGTAGCATATTGGGAATTTTGATATGATAAAAAAAGAATTAAGAGAATAGAGTGATAAAATAAATTACTAATAACCTGTTTTTTTTAAGGAACTAAGAATAGACAGATAAAATAACTAATAAATAGCTTTCTTCAAGGATTTAAGAATAGACTGATAAAATAAAATACTCATAGCATGGTTTTTTCAATGATTTAAGAATAGACTGATAAAATTCATTAGTAATAAACTGCTTTCTTTAAGGAATTAGGAATGGACTGGTAAGATAAATTGCAAATAATTTATATATATGTTTTATGGCCAATACTGTATATATAACCTTTCCCCCCTCTCCAACACCCCCCCTTCCCCCTCCCCCCCGACAGTGATAAAAGAGCTTGAGAGACAGAACCGCAGCCAAGCCTTTGCCGGGTATGCACTGAGACGGGAAGAGGAAGAGGAGGAGGGTGCTGGTGTACGACTCCTACACACACTACGCTGTAAACTCATCCATCCTGAGGTGTGTATAGTGTGTGTGTGTGTGTGTGTATAATAGGACATCATACAAGATAATGTTATGCCTAACTGTGTATGTGTGTGTGTGTAACAGGACATCATACAAGATAATGATACGTCTAACTGTGTATGTGTGTGTGTGAGGACATCATACAAGATAGTACCATATAATAATTGACTGTGTGTGTGACAGGACATCATACAATATAATGTTATGCCAAACTGTGTGTGTGTGTGAGGACATCATACAAGATAATATAATAATTGACTGTGTGTGTGTGACAGGAAATCATACAAGATACATAATGTTATGCTTAATAGTATAATAATTGACTCTGTGTGTGTGTGTGTGTCAGATGGTGGTGACAGGACTGGCTTGGAGCAGTACAGGGTCAGTGATTGGAGTGGGTTATGGCGCCAATCAACACGAGGACTGGTGCGACCATTCTGGAACACTCGCTGTATGGAACATTAACAGGTGTGTGTGTGTGTGTGTCTGTGTGGCTAGACTAGGCTGGGATGCTCACATTTTCTTTCCTTCTCTCTCACACACACATCGTGGCTCTCAAGTGGAAGTGGATTACTTGTCTGTTTTTATAATTTTTCAGGAGAGTGATCCAAGGTTTTTTACACAAATGTTTTCATTCGCTACTTGCTTAGTATTAAAATTATTTAGATGTTGTTAACTTACTGGTATAGGCAAAACATTGAAATTTTTAATGCATTTACTCAAATATGTATTGAAATAAGTTTTAAGGTGTTTTAAAGAGGTTTAAGGTGATGTGCCTGTTTGTTTTGTGACTCTAAACTTATACAGTATACACTTTAAAGCTGTAGTTACACCAAAGATATGCCTGTTTGTCTTGTTATATCAAGAATTCCTCAAGAGGTATATTGTGACTTTACTTCAGGTTATCAATGAGTTACATGTCAAAGTCCTGTGGTTTGTTCAACTTGTAAAACATTTCACACTTAAGCAACGAGTATGTTTATGCAAACCTGCACATTAAGGCAGTATCATATGAGATCACTAAAGCCCAAAAAGGAAGAAAAATGCTGAATAGGTAATGAAAAACAAAATTAACTGAAATTTACTTTGATTAGGTGAATGAGTTTAACTAAAGGTTTAATTCTTGGATTCAATCATAACACTGTCCTTTTTTTTCTATTTCCTTCCTGCTTGCTGTCTCACCTCTCTATCACCTTTTACTGGCGCTGTATGAGCTCGCTGTTATCATAATAATTAGTAGTTACTTGGTTCTTTGAGTCTTTTCATAAATGAAAACAAATGATAATTAAATGTTCATTAGTAAGACAACATTTATATAAAGGTTGTGTAATATTAAAGAACATTCATGTTTCGAATATTACAATTGAAAAAATTGAAAATACATTTGCTTATTCGTTTCCTCATTTACCCATTCCCTCATGCCAGACAAAACAATGGCACCCTTTAGTTTTCAGTTCATACACAGTTAGATTATAGTTTGCCAACCTCCTTTTATAGAACAGCTGATTGTCATTAGTTTGTGGTAAATAAATAACCTGTTGGAGATGAAATGCTGCCACTGCTACACTGTTATCAATTTCTGTTTCTTCAGTCGCATAGATACTTTCTCCTTTTAATGTTGTAGAAATACTTCCTTAAGGGTGAAGTTTTGTGTTGGTAAATCTGGAGCAACTGAATCCTCCAAACTATTCCAAGCAACAGAACATCATTATTTTTGTTCTTCTGGTTTCCTAGCATACTTTGGAGGAATCAAGGCACTCCAATGTACAGTTGGCCACACATGAAGCTGGTATGGCTCTTTACTTGTGAGGTAGCTACAAAAGAAAGGAAAGTGAAAAAAGATGTAGTTTGTTGACATGCAGACAGTAAAATATTATTACTGTCTGCTTGTCAACAAACTATAACTTTTACTCACTTCCTTGCTGTTGTAGCTACCTCACAAGTAGCGAGGCGTACCAACTTCATGTGTGGCCAACTGTACCAAAAAAGTATTACCACCTTAAGTTCTTTCTTCTTTTCAGCATCCCCTATTCTGTACTTCTCACATATGTCTTTCTTTTGATACATACTCATGAGTGAACATTTCATACATTATATATCTGTTTGTTGAGATTTGGGTGCAGGTACTCTCGCTTGGAAATTTGACAACAGTAATGCGATCTCATTCTTGGGAATCTACTGATGTGTTCCAAAATCGCATCCCTCCTTTGCTTATACTCTTCTAGAAATATTTGTTGCCTCCCTCCCTCCCATCTTGTCCTTCTCAATAGTGCCTGTCAACTCCCTTTTACTCACAGCTGTCAGCATTGATTTTTATGTTTCCTTAAATGATAAATAAATGAAATGTTTCCTTAAATGATAAATAAATGAAATGTTTCCTTAAATGATAAATATATGACATGTTTCCTTAAAATTAATAGTGATAAATAAAATAGATTTTTACTTAAATAAATGAAAAATAAATGAAATGTTGAGAGTACTGTATTCAGAAACATGGTTTTGCACACTGGTACAGACAGACCTTCAATTCACCAACAAGAAAATCTGCCCTTAAGAGGAAGTAACAATTTGTGGTAAATTTGGAGTCAATGTAGGCCTCTAAACTCAGCTATAAAACACATCTCCTGTATAATTCCATATGGAGGGGTTCTGTTTCCTGGTATACTTTGGAGGAATCAAGACACTCCAATGTAACAAAAGTGAATTACGACCTTAAGGTGGTAACTCGTTTTTGGTACATTGGAGTGCCTTGATTCTTCCAAAGTATGCTAGGAAACAGGATCAGATGAACAAAAATAATGGTGTTCTGTTGCTTGGAATAGTTTGGAGGATTCACTTGCTCCAGATTTACCAACACAAAACTTCCCCCTTAACAGGAGTGACTTTGATGCCAACCAACCAGAGAGAGTGATTGAGATATCTTCGTGTGTGTTGTGTCTGGCCTTCCATCCCACCAACCCGGCGGTATTTGCAGTCGGCACGTTCAATGGTGAGATGGATTGTTTTGACGCTGGCTGTGTGATTTATGTTTACTTAGAATAAATGAGAAATATATGTCCTGTTTTCTTAGAATATATAATAATGAAATGAAATGGTTAATTAGAATTAATGATAAATAAATGAAATGTTTCCTTATGTGATAAATAAATGAAATGTTTCCTTAAATGATTAATATATTACCTGTTTCCTTAAAATTAATGGTGATGAATAAATGAGAGTTTTCCTTAAAATCAATAAAAATAATGAAATGTTTCCTTAAAATAAAGGAGACATATAAATGAAATGTTTCGTTAGAAATAATGATAAATTAAATAAATAATTCTGTACAATAAATGGTTTTGTTGAAATATATGATAAAAAAATTAAATGTTTCCTTCAAATAAATGAAAAGTTTCTTTAAAATTAATGATTGATAATTGAAATGTTTTTTCAGCGAAATGCCAGAGTATGTAACCTTAAACCTTAAAGAGCGGGCTTATTCCTGTAGATCCGCTTTCCAGCTGTCATAATTTACATAATAAAACAAATATTTGGCTGCTAATTACTTGTAAAGTACTCACACTACATGAATAAATGTTACATGATATTGAAATACAAACCCTTAGTTGTCTCCTGATGTACTTGTGAAGACTATATGGATATCTATAGAATGAGTAGCCAGCTCAGAATTAAAAATTAAGTTTTGTACTATCTTGACAAATCTTAGTATGTTTTAATGTTCAGATTTCATCATAAAACATGTAAGAAATACATTTTTCAACAGAACAATATGAAACATAACGTCACTGTCGTTTTTACATAACCTTGATCACCCACACTTGGTGGTGTTGACAACTGTCATCACCCACGCTTTAAGGGTTAAAATATATGATAAGTAAACGGTGTATTTTTCTGCAGGTGAAGTGTTGGTGTACAACTTATCCCGTAGTGAGGATGTGACCCCAATGGTGACTAGTGAGTGTGGAGGAGGAGCAGTGACAACACTAACCTGGACTGATGTGGGTCAGGCTGGTACCAACAACACCACTACCAATAATAGTCTAGTAGCCACCACTAGTACTGGTTATGTACTGGTTTGGGCCTTCAGTATAACCAAGCAGCAACTCACACTCAAAACAGGGTTAGTGCAGTAGGCTTAAGGGGGTAATTCAATTTTGTTACATTGGAGCACCTTGATTCCTTCAAAGTATGTCATGAAACAGGACCAGAAGAGCAAAAATAATGTTGTTGTGTTTCTTGGAATAGTTTGGAGGATTCAGTTTCTCCAGATTTATATTGGAGTGCCATGATTCCTCCAAAGTATGCCAGGAAGCAGGACCAGATGAAAAAAAATAATGGTGTTTTGTCGCTTGGAATAGTTTGGAGGAATCAGTTACTTCAGAGTTACCAACATTGTACTTCTCCCTTAAGGACCCTGTGATCATGTATGAAAATGGGAGTGTTGTGATTACTCCCTACCATGCCATAAAACAAGCTCCTTCCATGTAGATGTGTGTGTTTGTTGGCAATATTTGAAGGACTCATTTACCTCCATTTTTCCGACTTCATCACTGGGGCCTTTAAAAATGTAGTGTACACTCTCAATGTACAGTACAATGAATAATTACTTGTATCCACTGTATGATATTACACTCAGTCCCTCATTTAAGACCACAAAGTGGTACCTTGAATTTGTTTTCAAAATGATTTGATATTGATATTATCATTATTATTATTGAGTAATGAGAGAAACCCTGGTGGAGAATATAATACTTCATTGTTGACTTTTTGGGAGGAATATGGTTCACAGGCCAACCTTCCCAGTATATATGTGAACCCCTGGAGTTGCCATTTTGTCCTGGTGAGTACTGATTGGTGTGCTGTTCTCATCCATAGTTGTGTGTACTGTTCCCTGATTGGTCTAAATGTGATGTAAATACGTGGGACCCAGGGAGGTGACATTTAGGGCCATAGACATGAACATATCGTTGGGTCCCGATGGCTGATGCTTGGGGTATAAAGGTCATACATTTTATATGGGCGTCGTAACCTGGGCATTGGGACCCAACGATATGTTGTTGTCTACGGTACACACAACCAAGGGTGAGGACAGCGGACCAATCAGCACTCCCCAGGACGAACTGGGAACTCCAGGAGTTTCCTAACATATTGAACAGGTTTGCCTGTGAGCCTTATTTCTCCCAAGAAGCAGTTGGCAATAATAATGAAAGAAGTATTATATTTTCCACCTGGGTTTCCCTCCCCACTCACCTACACCTGTCACAATTTCTTCACATTATTAATATTATTATTTTATGTTTATCATTTAATTTGTTCAATATGTCAGTGTATGAATACTGGTTCAGGTTCCTAGTGAGGAGTGAGGATGTGCCGAGGGTTGGAAGAGGGTCGTTGAATGAGAGGTCTGGTCTGGGGATTACTGCCGCTTCCTTCAACTCCGAGGACAGTCTCTTGTTTCTACTGGGTGGTGTTGGGGGTCGACTCTTCATATGTAATGCTGCATCAGAGGTGAGTACTGTACTGTACTTAACCACTTAGCCGTGGGCATTAGCTATCGCGGCAGCTCCCTCTCCCTGGCTTCTTTCCTGCACTCGCGGTCACTATGTAAACAACACATTTGATGGGTAATAGCTTGTAAAGCATTCATGCTACATAAATAAATGATGCAGGATATTGACGTACAAAGTTTTAGGTATCTCCTGATGTACTTGTGAAGCCTAAAATGACATCTGTAGGATGGGTAGCCATCTCACAATGACACTGACTCACATAGACACCATAAGGGGGTGTTGGCAGGTCCTTACCTTGCACTCCACCTCATTCACAGACCCGGACTGGCGTGGAGTACGGAGGAGTGGAGTTGAAGGCGTGTGTGTCGTCCACTCTCTCCTCACACTCCGGCAAGGTCCTGGCCGCTGAGTTTTCGCCTTATCATCGCAATGCCGTCCTCACCGCTGGCTCTGATGATCAAATTAGACTCTATAGTCTTCTCCAGGTGGGTCATTAGTGTTTATACGTGGGTCATTAGACTCTATAATCTCGAGGTGGGTAAGTACTTACTGTACTCTTATCCTGGTGGGTAATTAGACTCTGTACTGTTCTCCAGGCGGACAAATTGGAGATGAATGAGTTGTTCAAACATTGGCATGAAACACACACACCTACTTGGAAGGAGGTTGTTTCGTGGCATAGTCAGGAGAAATCAGAATCCACCACCAGGTCTCATACACGATCACAAGGTCCCTGAAGGGGAGATTCTGTTTTAGGTAAATTGGAGGGCTACAGGTTCCTCCTACTATGCCAGGAAAGAGACGATTGTAATGTTTTTAACAGAGATCTATTGTTTCATGGCATAGTTTGGAGGAATCAGTAGCCTTCCAATTCAAACAACAAGAGAATCTCCACTTAAGCAACGAAGAACATTTTCCTCGTTTAAGGACCCTGTGATCGTGTACGATAAATGGAGGCTTCTGATTCCTCCTGACCATGCCCCGAAACAAGGTCCTTCCATATAGGTGTGTGTGTGTGTGTTTTGTGGCAATGTTTGAATGACTGTTTTATCATATAATTTTCTGACTACATCACAGGGTCCCTTAATAGTATCTTGAGCTATAGACGAGTATGTGTGTGTGTTTTTACCTATTTATAACTGAACATGATTGTTAAAACCCAATTATTATATTTGTATATAAAGTTATGTTTGTTTTTGGCACACTACACTTGTTTTGGTAATATGGTTCATTGATGTATAACTATATATTTGAGAAGCTATATTTCTGTATGTGTGTCACCTCGTGTTTTAGATAATTTGTTATTGTGACCTCTCATTGAAAGTATTTGTTTGTATATATATATGTTTGTGAATAGTTATGCTATAATAAAACGTGTATACATATAGGCATTGTCTGTAGTAAATTTTAGTGCTGTAGTTGGCAAATTGGAAGGCTACTGATTCCTGCCAACTATGCCAGAAAACAGACTCCCTTAAGGACCCTGTGGTCGTGTATGAAAATTGGAGGCTTCCGATTCCTTCTGACGATGCCACGAAATAGACTCCTTCCCTATAGGTGTTGTTTCGTGGCTGTGATTGAAGGACTCATTTATCTCCAATTTTCTGACTACCGTATGTCACAGGGTCCAGTACGGTAAATATGGAGCAAATGAATCCTCCAAACTATTCCAAGCAACAGGGTATGATTACTTTTGTCAACGTGGTCCTATTTCCTGGCATAGTTTGGAGGAATGAAGGTGCTCCAATGTACCAAAAGTATATAGTATCCCCTTAATCTGTTTTGAGGCATAGTAAGGAGGAATCAGTAGCCATCCAAATTACCAACAAGAAAATTGTGCTTTAATCATAGTGAAAAAATATATAATTGTTTGTTTGTGTTTTTTCAGGCAAACAAACCAGTCTCTTCAGTTCACAGCCAAGAAGGGTTGACCTGTGCTAGATGGTCACCCTATCGACCTGTTGTGGTGGCCATGGGAAAAGTGACAGGTCAAGTTACTCTCCTTGACCTGGCCTCCAAGTCTGGTGAACCTCTGCTTACACTACCACCACCAGAACGACCTGCAGCCATATCAACACTTCAGTTTAACCAGAAGAAGTAAGTTATAATGTTTTGAAGTTCAGTTCAACAATAAGAAGAAAGTTGTATTACATCTCTATAGATATTGATATAAAACAATGTTTAACATTAGTAGACAAAAAGCAGTAGTTTTATTAACCAAGATAATGGAGAATGATAATAGCAAGTAGTGAAGTGCAACCATAAAGAGTGCTATTATTTTGGTATTGTGTTTCTATATAGGCTAGATGTTAGTTTTGAGGAATCAGACCTTGCATTGTCTCATGGTATAAATATTTTCCTCTCTTCATACAGTGTGAAATTGCTGAGTGTTGGAGATCATTTGGGTCGAGTACAGATATGGCAGCTTCCCACCTCTGCTGTCTCTCCCCTTCCCAATGAAAGAGCCGTCCTACAAACCCTCCTTACATCTGCTGCCGGTGGTGATTAAGGACCCTGTGATTTCTCATGGTGACACGAAACAATCTTTCCATATAGGTTTCATGGCAGTAATTCAAGGACTCGCTAACCTCCAATTTTCTGACTATATCACAAACACCAAGCAGGAAGGAAATAAAGAACAGAGGGACACTATAATAATAGCTTTCTAAACTTAGCATGAGTTTCTTTCCTTAAAATATTGGGTAATAGTGATTGGCAAGATAAACTAGTCATTAGTGTGTAGTACTAAGTAGGTGTGTGTGTAATCATGTCCTCATTCTTTGTAATAATATACAGTAAATTCAAATTGTTAAATATTTAATTCATTAAATACAATCTACAGAAATTTAATATTTATTCCATTCCTCATTTATTGTACTCATCTCTACAGTAATTATAACACTTTTATTCACTTGCCAGTGTTGGTGGCTCTTGTGGAGTTCTCAATGTTATACCCCCTTGAGGGAAGTACCTGTCTGTGAATCTGGAGGACTACCTGTACTCCACTTTGTCCTCAACAGGTTTACTTGCTACCCTTAAGCCCCTTCCACACGAGAGGCAAGGGCAACCGAGTGAAATTTCCTGGCAGCCATTGGCCACTTGTGCCCACCCACAAAATTGTAAAGTAACAGTGTCTGCCCTTCATCTTTTTGCCTCATGTGGAAGGGCCTTTAAGCACCAGGGGTGGCTGTAGTTAGGATAAGAAGGGAAATGGGATTGGTCATAGGTATGAATAGGATAAGGCCAGATACAGTAGGTCCTTCATACATGATTGAATTTATCACTTATCCTTTTAACACCTCCAATATCTTCTATCTATCTCAGTAACTCTCCATTTCTTATCCCACCAAGTAATATCAGTTGTATTCACCTTGTACCAATACATTTTCGCACCTGTTTATTATGTGTATACCGTCATTCTTAAATATATACAAGGACTTTTCCATGGGTATCTCTATATACAATACCATCAATATTTATTTATAGGAATTTTCATTTAAAACCACCATCAATTTAAAGACTAATCTTTACACTCCATCAGTTCAAACATCTTTATTGCATACTTCAAAGAGTCTCCGGAAAACAACCACAACAAATCCACCAAGAACATTTTATTAAAAAAAAAAAAAAAAAAACAGGATGGAAATTGTTATTCGGGCATATCAAAGTAACGATATGCTACTTTAATACAAGTTTGTGGTTACCCCTATGCTCCTTGGAAGCCCTTCGGCCCCCCAAGGGGCCCCCGCAGGGGCCCCACGGGGGCCACAACAGGGTCCCCAGGAACTGTCAGGGTGTACTTCCCCTTTGGGCCACACCAAGGGGGAGGGGGGTCACATCTCACCATGACAGTAACACATATACAGATACACAGCCTACACACTGAAAGATTCACCTTCCTTAATGGTTGGTGTGTGTATAAGTAATGTGTTAACAGTCTGGTATAGATGAGGAGCCCCACACCAGTACACGTGTCCGCACAATGCTGAACCACCCAACCTATAAAGACTGGGTGTGGTGTACTGGTGCATGGACCACATCTGACACACACACACACACGTATCTTGTCCTGCTGACACGCCACACACCTGTATCTTGTTCTGCTGACACACCGCACCTGTAATAAAGTATTAGTAACAGTGTTCCTCAATGCATTCTTTATACTATTTCTATTTCGCAACATATATTAATACAACAAAATATCACTACTGACCACGAAGACCTTTTTTAAACCAATATTTGTACACAAACACTATTGCAACATCTTCGGTGAGCACTGTTCTAGAAAAACAGTGATCGCCGAAACTGTTGCAATAAAACCTTTCCGCGTAATTTCTTTGCGAGACTTATTACTTAACTACAGTCAAACTCGGGAATTCTTATACACCAATATCACATGAACGCTTCGTAACAACTAACAATTTCTTTACATTAATTTCCTTACACCAACATTTTCTATTATTGATATTTGCCTAATACTTGAATCAGTCAGCAGAGTAGCCTATATGCAGAATAAAGGCCATTTTCAATCACTGCTCTGTACGAATTCCCGAGGCCCACTGTACAGCCACAATCAAATATCCACCAACACTTTCCTTCCATCGTGGTAAATATCTTGGTAATAAAGAACACGTGTATGATTTGCAGCACCTCATAATAAATATATAATTGAGGGGGTTGAGTTGACATAATGTGTTGTATGATTATATTTTGATATGATACAGATTTATTTGCACGATGGAAGGAAAGGGTTGGTGGTTATTTGATTGTAGCTGTACATTACATTATCTGCAAAACAAAGGGTGGTAATTACAACTATGAACATAACGAACATACCCGCAACACATATACTGGTTGGTTCTTTTGGAGTCTGCAGTGTTAAGTTGACGCAGGAAAACAACATCAGAAACAGCCCACCATCATCATCAGTAGTCCACCATCAGAAGTAGGTCACCATCAATCCACCGCCACCATCACCACCAATCAATCATCAGCAGGCCACCATCACAAGTAGGTCACCATCACCAATCAATCATCAGCAGAAGCAGGTCACCATCATCAGGCCACTATCACAAGTAGGTCACCATCATCAATCATCCACCACCACCAGAAGCAGGTCATCGTCACCATCAGAAGCAGGTCACCATCACCATCAGAAGCAGGTCACCATCACCACCAATTCACCATCAGGACCAGGCTGCCACTCCCACAAACCACTACAACACTATACCGATTTCCTCCTGTAACATTAAATTATTCATCATTATCATCTGCCTTTAGGTGACCCTGTGATGTAGTCTGAAAATTGGAGCTAAACGAGTCATTCAAATATTGCCACGAAACATGCACACACACACCTACCCTATATGGAAACAGTTTTGTTTTGTGGCATGTCAGGAGGATTCGGAACCCTCCACTTTTCATACAAGATCACAGGGTCCTTAACCACATCAGTTCATTATAATAGTCAAATAAATATACATCACCAACCCATAGTGATATATTTTACACTTTTATGCACATACAAACTGACAGAGCTACTATCGGGCACAATAACTTCTTTCCACTCGGGGTTGACTCAAACAGATATCTCACCATGGTTTTCATGTACCGTACTGCTATGATTGTATTGCTTTAATTTGTGTGAGAGTGTTTGCTGCAAGTTAGAATATGCTTCCTCATTAATACAAGAAAATTATACAGCTCACTATTAAAGGAAACCAGTCAAAGGGTTACTAAACTCACCCCTATGAGGAAACTAACTTTTGTGCGCAGATAAAGGGCCTATTATTATTATTATTATTATTATTAGAGATATCCACTAAAACTATTTATATTATTATTGCGCAGTGGCAGTATCGTAACTAATGAGGTTGAGGTGAACGCTGCTGGGAGATAGCTGTCAGTAGGCCTATTGGGAAGAGCATGACCTCTGACCTACCCCTCCTCAGGAAGGGAAGGTAACCCTTACCCAGCCTCCACGTGCCAACCTCGGGTTAAAATTTTTTTTTACCATTTTTATAAATCAGGGAGTGAAGCTAAAGGGGGAGGCGGTGTGGGGGGATAGATTTACCTTCCATACTTTTCTCACATTGGAGTGCCTTCATTCCTCCAAAGTATGCCAGGAAACAGGACCAGATGAACAAAAATAATGAAGTTCTGTTGCTTGGAATAGTTTGGAGGAATCATTTGCTCCGGATTTACCAATACTGCATTTCCCCCTTAACGCCGTTTGTGAACCTTTTTTATTTTATGCTGATGGCCAGTGTCCCTCCGGGAATGAGGGCTGCATTGGCCTTGCCAGCCATCAGCGGCCCCCCAGTGGGGGAGTGGACAGCTATGGCTGCGGGCGGGGGAGGGGGGGTGTGTGTCTCTGTTTCCCTGTAGGGGGTGGGGGGAAAGGTGGGTGTATGAGAGTGGTAACACTGAATGTAAATGGGATAGTAGATAGGACAACGAGGCGAGAGATAGTTGAATGTTTTAAGAATAGAGTGGATGTGATGGGAGTAACACAGACACTTGAAAGGATGGGGAGTGGAGGAGTGTGAGGCTGAAGGAGAGTGTGATGTGGGAGGGAATGGAGCGAGGTGTAGTGTGGACAGGAATGAGTGAGAAGTGTAAAGGAAGAGGGAGGGAGGTGTGTGCAGTGCTGGTAGCACCAAGGGTATGGAAGGAGTAGATGGACATGGATGGTGTGGGACGAGAGTAGTATGGATGACAGGAAAGATTGGATTGGTAAAGTATGCACGGGTGTGTGTATATGGCCTATGCACCAGTGAGAGAGAGAGAGAGAGAGAGAGAGAGAGAGAGAGTGTGTGTTTTCTGGGAGGAGCTGAATGGGTGTTTGAGGAAGTTTGAGAGTGGGAGGAAGATTTATAATGATGGGCGACATGAATGGGAAAGTAGGAATTGCGAGTAGGAAGCATTGTTGGTAAATAGTGTGTGGAAGGAGTGAATGAGAATGGTGAGTACCTGCTATAGTCTTTTCAAAATATACTGAGCGCTGAGGCGTTGGCTGTTGGGAGGTTTTTCCCTCCCGCAATACTGCCAAATCAGACCAATACACTTCACTCACTCTCTCTTATCAGCTATTTACCGATGCTAAATTAATCAAAATTACTACGTATACATTTACTTCACTACTAAGGCCATGTAGGTATATGAAAGTATCATTCACTTCTCATATTAACAATGATAATATATATATGTATCACAACACTGGGCAGAATATTTTTCCGACGTTGCCAGTACACCTAGGGTGAGTGTACTCGGGTATAAGTGTATAAGTTCCACCTGTCAACTCAGGTCACTACCGTCACTTTTACTCTGGCTACCACTCAAGATGGAGCAGCACATCTGCTACTCACTATCTTGTTTTACATAGAGAAAGAGAGAACTTATTTATAATGTAAATAAGTACTATTTAGAAGAGAAAGCAAATAGAGGACCTATCATTGCACCATTACCAGTAGTGGTGGTGAGGAATAAAAGTCGAAACAAACGAAAAATTATGTTATATCCTCAGAAAAGTGTCGCATTTATAATACAACATAATGTGTCAACAGAAAAGGAAATATTTACTTTTATGTTTTGTTGTTAACGGCAAGCGATATATAGGCAACGGATGAGAGAGAGAGAACAGGCGGTAAGTTAGTGAGGGCTGGCTGTCATTTTTAATGAGGATCTAATCCCATAATTGTCCAGACGAGATCTGGCAACGTAGCAGTCAGGTAAATCTCGGAAGTGGCCAACGCCTCAGCGCTCAGTATATTTCAAAAAGACTATAGTGGACATCTGTGCTGAGAGGAGGTTGTTCTTGGCTAACACATTTGATCACAAGATGATACACCGATATACATGGAGAAGGGATAATAGAACAAGATAGTTTAATTGATTATGTAGCTGTGGATGAAAGACTACGGAACGATGTGATGGATGCTAAAATAGCGATAGGATTGCTTCAATGCTCTAACCATTTTGCAGTCTTTGTCAGGGTTACGTGGGAGTACAGTAGGAGGGTTGAAGGGGAAACAAGACGGAGGTGGCAAGTGGAAGATTGAATGACATCGAGTATAGAAAGGAGTATAAGAGGAAGGTGGGTGAGTTGCTGGAGGAAGCAAGACTGGGGTATAGGAGGGAGTGGGAGTGAATGATGTGTATGAAGTGTTTAAGACAATAGTAATGAGGACAGCAGCAGAGGTAGTGGGATACAAGAAGCTGAAGAGGGGCAAGAAAGGGAGTGCTTGGTGGTCAGAATAAGTGAATGATGCAGTAGAGAAGAAAAGGAAGGCATACAGTAGAACATTACAGAGGAAGTGAAAGAGATGGAAGAGAGAATATAATGTGTGCAATATAATTTATTCCAGAGGCGAGCGAGAGTAAAAGGAGAGTGGATGAGGATTTTGGTAGGAAACAGAGATGTTTAGAGATAAGAAATTAGTCTGGAAGGAGGTTAATTAAAAGAGAAAGAGAAGGAAAGTCTGGTAACGTGAGAATGAAGAGAGGATGGAGTTACTGTGAGTGGAAGTGAGGAAGTGAAAGAAGTGTGGAAGAGGCATTTTGATCGGTTGATGAATGGGGGGACGGGAGGGGAGGCGGTGGTGACATGCATGGGGATGGAGGCAGGTGGTAGACGACAGGATGTACATGGAGAACTGGGAAGGGAAGAGGTTAGGAAAGCAATAGGGAAGTTGAAGATGGGAAAGGCACCGGGGGTGGATGGGATAACTGCTGAAATGTTAAAGTGTGGGGGGGAGGTAGTGGTGGAGTGGATGTTGCTCATATGTACATTGGCTTGGAGGCAGGGAGAGGTGCCAGAGGATTGGAGAAGAGCCATAATTGTACCTTTGCATAAGGGGAAGGGGAGTAAGGATGAGTGTGGTAGCTATAGGGGAATAAGTCGTCTTAGTGTACCGGGGAAGGTGTATGGGAAAGTTCTTGCTGAGAAACCGATTGAAGTAACAGGGAATAAAGTTAGTGATGAGCAGGGAGGGTTCAGAAAGGGTAGAGGATGTGTGGACCAGATATTTGCATTAAAATAAACAGTAGAGAAATATATTGGGAAGGGTAGGAAGTTGTATGCTGCCTTCATGGACTTTGAAAAAGCATATATACGATAGGGTTTATAGGAGAGCCATTACTGAGGTTTTAAGGATTTATGGTGTTGCTGAAAGGCATAGAGACCTTTTAGCCTATGCAGAGGCAAAATCATGTGTGCGGGTAGAGGGTGATCTAAGTGAAGTGAGAGTTTTAATATTAGTGTAGGGCTGAGACAGAGGCGTGTTAGGTCACCATGGCTGTTCAATATATGGATGGTTGTATGAAAGGCCTGGGGGCGACGCTGACAATGAATGCAGTAAATTGGCCCTTGGTGGAAATTTTATTTGCAGATGACACTGTGCTGATGGCTGAGAGTGAAAGGGAGTTACAGAGTGGTGGACGAGTTTCAGTCTGTGTGTAAACGAAGGAAACTGAAGGTGAATGTTGGTAAAAGTAAAGGGATGGTATTTGAGAGGGCACAAACTGAAAGTTATTGACTTTGCCACACCCTACAGAGTGGGAGTATCAACTGGGACTAAGTGCGAGATAACTCTGAGGGGTGAGAGGATGGAGGAAGTGAAGGAGTTTAAGTACCTGGGTACAGTTCTGTGTAAACATTGAAGTATGGAAGGAGAAATTAGGGAGAGAGCAATGAGGGGTAGAAGTGTGAGTATGGAAGTGAAAAGGGAACTAAGAAATAGTATAATCCTGCCAACACCGACATATGCGTCTGAGACATGGACATGGAGTAGGGCTCATCAGTCGAGAATAGGTGCTGCGGAAAAGAGTTACTTGAGGAGCATGTGGACTTACTAGGTGGGATGGAGAAAGTAATGAGTGTGTGTACGAGAGATGTGGTATGAGTGAGAAGGCAACTGGTATTGAGTGTGGAGTGGTTGATAGAGTGAAGCGTAATACTTTGAGGTGGTTTGGACATTTAGAGAGAATGCAAGGCGAGGAGTTTGTAAATAAGGTGTATGGAAGTGAAGTTGTGGGACCTGGTGCGAGAGGCAGACCACCGGTTAGATGGCAGAACAGAGTGGAAAAGTATGTAAAGGAAAGAAACATGAGGGGCAGAGTAGGGCATGACCAAGTAAGGAGGGAGTGTTGGAACAGGGAGAACTGGAGACACTTCTGCCGTGGCCACCCCCTTCGGGGGGGGGGGGGAGTTCCCGGAGGGAACGAGGCGTCAGAGCCATATAGATATTATTCAAAGTATCCACAAAACCGGGATTATTTATTTTAGAGATAACCAGAAATGGGATTATTATTACTATTTTTCCAGGTATCCAGAAAAATGGCATTATGCCTTGTTCACCATAAACAGACTTAAAATGCCACCCACCAAGTCGTCTGTCACCAACTGAACACCAACTCACCATAAACAACTAGCCTATACCACACACAAAATACTTTGCAACACATCTATGTCATTCAAACAACACATCGCAATCATAAAAAACAAAAACAAAATGCATGCAAAGCCTTACGTCCTTGGATCACTTGCCAATACAACATTTAGACAAAAAGAATCCACAACCACAGTGTACAAACAATATATCCGATCAGTGATAGATTATGCAAGCCCTGCCTGGCCCTCAAACTTCACTTATCTCAATACCCTTCAGACCATACAGAATAGAGCCAAAGATAATCACAGGATGCACAGCTACCACACCATGAAACCAAAGTCCTCAGGATCAAGGACCACCTTGACACGAGAGGCGTAAACACTTGCTGCAGCCTCCACAAACCCACACCACCCACTACACTACATGGCACAACACCCACACATGCCAAGGAACATCAAAACACGATACCATACACAAATACTATCATCTCTCACACCCTGCCCACCCAAAACCAATCTCCAGAAACATATCCATCCTCAAATCACTCACCAATCCATCCAAACACTCAAGAAAAACACTTAACTGCATGCACGACCTCCTGAGATCCACCCATCTGAATATCCATACTCGAATTACTCACAAACCCAACCAATCACTCAATAACACTTAACTGCATGCACAACCTCCTGACATCCACCCATCTGCATCCTCCCTTCCCCGCGAGGACAGTCCACCTGGCCAGGCCGCGGTGTGGTCACAACTCGGCCCTTCTGACATAAGAAGCTGGATGGAGCTATTGTGTATGCCTGTCCGGGATGTAACACAGCACCTCATTCTATTAAACACATTATGGAAGACTGCAATGTACACAACCACTCACCAACAAAACAACATACACTTTCTGAGGGCACTGTGGGAAAGCCCAGTCGATACCATGGCCTTCCTCAGGAGCTCGGGGCTGCTCAGCCAGACAGTTTGAGGAACTTCAACAACAACTTGTGAACGAACTAACTCATATTACTTGTGTGTATACCGGCTCTTATTGCATGTTGTACTGACTTTAGTGGGCAAGGCTAACCGACCGTAAACTTTCACTTTTTAATCAAAAATCTCTGAATGACGTTTAAAACAAAACAAATACAAAAATAATCTGAAAACAAAAATTATATAAACACTCACCCTTCCTGGTCCAGTGACGGGCGACACATACCGTAGGCATCATCAGGTTCAGGTTAATGGCGGAAGTCTCTCTTTACAAGCAGCACTTCCTGATGTGGTTTCTAATTTGTTTTGCGGTCTGGATCTGGTTTTATTTTGGCCATCACTTAAACATTTCCCCTTTTCTCTCGTTTGCCAGAATTTGTAATATGTTAATTTATTATTTTCTGTTAAATGTTCATCAAAAAGGAACCTCCCAATTATGTTGTTTTCACTTTGGTTATATGGGCGTTGTAGCATTATGTTTTTATTTACTTCGTTGTAGGCATCACAAGGAAAGAGCAAATGAACCAAGATATTTTTCATCACACCTAATACACACCGTTGGTAGATCATTTAATATTTTTCTGACCCCAAAGTTCATATTTGTACGGCACTTTACAAAATTGTTGCTTCTTCACTGTCATCGTAGATTTTCTCTTACGCATGTTGTTGGAATAAAAACTGGTTCGGAATGAAACTTATCTGGTCATATTGGCAATATTAAGTACAAGACATGAACGAGAATTTTTGCTACCGGCAGTACTTTTGATACAAGTGTGCTTCGTTCAACATTAAATAGATTCGTTTGACAATTGAACAAACCATCTAAATTCACCGAGAGTTCCACATTAAATAGCTTCGTTGGACACAACTTAGCAAACCATCTCAGTTCACTGGAGTTCCATAATAAATAGCTCCGTGTGACAATTGAACAAACCATCTGAAATCACTTACGGTCAACATTAAATAGCTTAGTTTGACAATTGAACAAACCATCTCAATTCACAGGAGTTCCACAATAAATGTTTTTGGTAACACTTCATACAGTTTGCATTCGTTTTCTACTTTTCAATATACACTACCATATTTCTCAGTTACTCCGCAAGCACATAAATACATTTGAGGTTGGTGGTGGTGTGTTTGACAGTTTTAATCACAAATTTCTTTTCTATGAATTTCAATAACCACCATAAGTCACTTTCTTAAGGGGAAATATTGTGTTTGTAAATCTGGAGCAATTGAATCCTCTAAACCATTCCAAGCAACAGAACACCATTATTTTTGTTTATCTGGTTCTGTTTCCTGGCATACTTTGGAGGAATGAAGGCACTCCAATGTAACAAGTGAATTACTCCCCTTAAGTTAACCACCGGCACGAACGAGCTTAATAAAATAATCAAACACTAAAGATTTTCTACAATAAATAGCCTTAATTAAACAGGACCAGATTAACACAAATAATGGTGCCTTGTTGCTTACAATAATTTGGAAGAATTAGTTACTCCAGATTTACCAACACTGAATTCCTTCCCCCGTTAATTAATATACCAAAGATTATCGAAGCAAAAAAAAAAAAAATCCCACTGAATTTCTTCCCCCTTAAAACACCAAAGATTATCGAAGCAAAAAAAAAAACAAAAAAAGAAAAAGAAACGTGGAAAGAATAATAAATAAATAACAGAAAAACGCAAAAGAGTTCCAGTTATACCGTTGAAGGAGGATGAGCACCGTATCCACACAGAGACAGGAGCAGACTGAATGTGGAAGGTAAATCTACTTCACCTCTTCGCCTCGGTTTCCCGCCAATTCTCTTGCCACGTGACCAGCCAGCCAATCATCTCCTGCCACGTCACTAGCCCGCCAATTCTCTCACCAGCCAGCCAATCAGCTCTTGCCACGTCACCAGGCCAGCCCGCCAAACCTGCTGAGGTGCCAACTATTGAATATTAAACACGTATTATGAATATTTGTGTTTTTTTGTTGTAGCTATTGATAATTAAATGTGCATTATTCGTTAATTAAGGGACCCTGTGATGTAGTCAGATAATTTTTGGATGTTTGGGAATCCTTCAAACATTGCCACGAAACACAACCTATATGGAAGGAGCTTGTTTTGTGGCATAGTCGGGAGGAATCAGAAGCCACCAAGATTCACACACGATCACAGGGTTCTTAACGAGCGTAAATAAAACGAGGGAACAAGCAAACGAGGGATTATTTCAGAGAGTCATCTGGTCGAATTTGAAGTCTACTATAATTCCTCTAAACTACCCTACCCTACCCTAACCTAGCCTAGCCTAACCTAACCAAACCAAACTAACCTAAACAAACCAAACCAAACCAAACCAAACCTACCCTACCATACCCTAACCAAATCAAACCAAACCAAACCTAACTAACGTAACACGATCTAACCTAACCAAATTAACCTAATCAAACTAACCTAACCTACTATACGTTTCAGCGCCGGACAGACGGTGTTTTTCGTAAATATCTCTTAAACGAATCGTTTTATCAATATAATATTTCAGCACACTGTCTTTAACACCCGGGCGTAATTTATGGCTGACATACCATATTACTATATGTGTTGTTAGGAGTTTACTGAGTGATATTAAGCCTAATCCAGTCATCATATCTAAGGCGTTATAGAGAATCGGATGAGTATGGGGTACTCGTGTAACCCCTCCACCAACACCCCGAAATCCCCCCACACCATTCCTTCCTTGCCTACCCCAATATCGCATTATCCCCCTCCCAGTTTCACTCTTCACCCCCCTATTTACACCATCCCCCTTCCATTTTTTATTTTTTTTTATGACAGTATGTATATACGTATCGTTCATTAGTAATATTGTTTAATACAGTTACCGTGTGTGTGGACATGAAAACCAGAGTGGGTCAAACGACCATTAAAGCAATAGCTAATCCCGTTGTTAATGGCCGTATAGCCGGATAATAACCCACGTGTCTAAGGCCACCAGAAAAATGATTAATTTTGGTTTTGGGCAACCAAATATAATCGTTCATGGTTGCTTCATGTGTTCTTTACCTTTTTAAATAACCAATTTATGCCTTAATTGAATATTCACAGTCTCCCGTATCCCCTCCACCTCTCTCTGAGGTATGAGGTACCCAACAGTCCGAGGCTATGACTCAAGTAGTGACAGGGTAGAATCATTGACTGCCGAGGCGCACCTATTAGCAACAATGTTGTCCATTTGCCCCCGTGGATGCAGGGCAGCGTTTGTTCTTCGTCTTGCCACATTGTACAAACGTGAAAGCCAGTGATGATGAAGACGATGACGTTTTCCTTGACAGTGATTGTGAATAAATTTTGTTTTATCATGTTTGCATCATTAAATCCTACACTATTATATATATATATATATATATATATATATATATATATATATATATATATATATATATATATATATATATATATATATATATATATATATATATATATATATATATATATATATATATTGGTGTAGCCAGGGAGTATATTCTCTTTCAAACAAACGAGGTTGAAGGAAATGGCTTGTTCTGCATTAATGAGTTTATTATTTATATTTTCAATATTTCTTACAATTTTTCTTAAGTCTTCACTTAGATGGTGGATAAGTGAGGCAAATGTTGAGTTGTTGGGGGAGGTCGACGTTTCGTCCAGTGCATTGGACATCTTCAGGAGGAAGTGGCGATTCTGAGTGGGTGAGGGGTATTTATCTGTTTTCCGTATGTGGGGTGGGCGGGGCCACCATATCAGAGGCCCACCATATCAGACGTAGCGCCAGAATCAGAAGCTACCCCCCATCCACCAATCAGATAGAGAGAGAGAGAGAGAGAGAGAGAGAGAGAGAGAGAGAGAGAGAGATGTAGTATATTTGTGTGTGTGTGTGTGTGTGAGGCAGTATATTTTCGTGTGTGTGAGAGGTATGTAGTGTATTTTCGTGTGTGTGTGTGTGTGTGTGTGTTTGAGTGTGTGTGTGACATAGAGAGAGAGAGAGGTAGTATATTTGCGTGTGTGTGTGCGAGTGTGTGTGTGAGAGAGAGAGAGAGAGAGAGAGAGAGAGAGAGAGAGAGAGAGAGAGTGATGGTGGTAGTAGTAGTGGTGGTGGTAGTAGTAGTTGTGGTGGTGGTTGTGGTCCCTCGTATACACACACACACACACACACACACACCTATATGGAAGGAGCTTGTTTACTTGTTTTCGTGGCATTGTCAGGAGGAATCAGAAGCCTCCAAGTTTCATACACGATCACAGGGTTTTAAGGGAGCAATACACTTTTGGTACATTGGAGTGCCTTGCTTCCTCTAAAATATGTCAGGAAACAAAGATAATGGGGGCCTGTAGTTGTTTGGAATAGTTTGGAGGAATCATTTTGCTCCAGATTACCACCACTACTGTACCATAATTATTAGCATCATTATCCAGGAATAATTACAGTAATCATGATAATGGTAATAACATTTATAACGAGGGATTATCAGAGTAGAATAGGTAAATGATGATGATGATGATGATTATTATTATTATTATTATTATTATTATTATTATTATTATTATTATTATTATTATTATTATTATTATTATTATTAATATTATTATTTTAGTAAAGTGGTGAATTTGTGAGTGCTGTTTCACTCATTACACACTTTTACAATGTCTCATACTCATTTTCACACACTCACAACTTACACACTCATTTACACACATGCACACTCCCAAACTTACACACTCATTTACACATTCTCATAATGGTTTACACACCCTCACACACATTTACACTCCTTCACAAAGTCACACACACATTTCCACTCAGACTCACAGTTTCACACTCATTTAGAAATACACTAACAAAGTCACACACTCATTGGGTTAATGTGGTGGCAGAGTGGATACAACGACGGACTGCAAACTTCAAGGGCCCTGGTTCGACGTGTATAAATAAGGTGTGGGTCATCTAGTGGGACAGAAGAGAAGCTATGGTACACCAACATCACCACCAAGCTCCACTGTCTCATCTGGTGCGACACCCAATAATCTCTGGGCCTCGCAAGAGTTAACTGGCTTTTGACAGCCTACCGTCCCGAAGTTGAGGTATAAAAAAAAAAAAAAAAATGTACAGCCACAGCTGATAGTGGTGGACCAGGGTACAAGGAGTGCTGGAGAGCAACTGAACAGAGTTCGAACATGTGAATTTTACAAACCATTCTCAACGTTGAGAGAGGTTTAGAAGACTCATTTTTTCAAACTCTGTTCATTTGCTCTCCAATACTCCTTGGACCCTGGTCCACCACTATCAGCCATATGGCTGTACTGGTACACTCGCGGTCAGAAATTGTGTCCTGATCATTTGGCACGATGAATAACAACTACCTGAGCTTTGATGATTCAAACTACTGTGTATTGTAGGGAGACGCACCGTTGGTCGAATCTTCAAAGCTAGGCTCTTTGCGATTCATCTTGCCATGGGATCGGGACACAATTTCTGACCGCGAGTGTACACACCCTCAATGTTTTACACACCCGGACACACATTTACACTCCTTTACACACACACATTTACACACCCTGACACACCACACAACGCTAGTCTACACACCCACGATAACCAATACCTAAGAGTAGAATTGGGGTTACCACACACACACACACGCTCATACAATCATACACATACTCTCTCATACAATTATACTCTCTCTCTCTCTCACACACACAATCATACACATACTCTCTCTCACACACACACAATCATACTCTCTCTCTCTCTCTCTCACACACACACACACACAGCACAGAGAGAGAGAGAGAGAGAGAGAGAGAGAGAGAGAGAGAGAGAGCATTGTTTCTCAGAGTACTGTACCTTATACCGACCGACCGACCAAACTAAATGAAATCTTGGTGATATTTTCAGTGACTGTTTCTGAAAGACCTTCATTACTGGGAAGGGAAGGAGTGTTATGAAGTTAGGTGTGTGTGTGTGTGTGTGTGTGTGTGTGTGTGTGTGTGTGAAGGGGGATGGGTGTGAAAGGGGTGTGTGTGTTTGAAGTGTGTGTGTGTGTGTGAAGGGTGTGTGTGAAAGGGGTGTGTGTGTGTGTGTGTTTTTGAAGGGTTGTGTGAAGGGTGTGTGTGGTGTGTGTGTGTGTGTAATGTGTATGTGTGTGTGTGTGTGTGTGTGTGAAGTGTGTGTATGTGTGTGTGTGTGTTGTAAAGGGGAGAGGGAAGGGGTTTCTCTCTCTCTCTCTCTCTCTCTCTCTCTCTCTCTCTCTCTCTCTCTCTCTCTCTCTCTCTCTCTCTCTCCATTTATGTGTGTGTGGAATGAGGGAGAGAAGGGTTTCTCTCTCTCTCTCTCTCTCTCTCTCTCTCTCTCTCTCTCTCTCTCTCTCTCTCTCTCCATTTAACCATTATTCTTGTATGCAACTTTCCCTCCTCCATTCATCGTTATTCCCCGTTCACCACACATCATTCTTTATCCTCTCTCTCTCTCTCTCTCTCTCTCTCTCTCTCTCTCTCTCTCTCTCTCTCTCACATACTATCTTTATCACCCACTCTTATTCTCCTCCTCTCTCTCCCTCAACACACTATCTTTATCACCCACTTTCATTCTCCTCCACTCTCTGCTCTCTCACTATCTTTATCACCCACTCTCATTCTCACTCTCTCTCTCTCTCTCTCTCTCTCTCTCTCTCTCTCTCACTATCTTTATCACCCACTCTCACTCTCCTCCTCTCTCTCCCTCACACACTATCTTTATCACCCACTTTCATTCTCCTCCTCCTCTGACTCTCTCTCTCTCTCTCTCTCTCTCTCTCTCTCTCTCTCTCTCTCTCTCTCTCTCGTTTTAGACACGAAATAGGTTGGATATATACATAATAATAATAATAATAATAATAATAATAATAACAATAATAATAATAATAACAATAAGAGAGAGAGAGAGAGAGAGAGAGAGAGAGAGAGAGAGAGAGAGAGAGAGAGAGAGAGAGAGAGAGAGAGAGAGAGAGAGAGTTACAAGGAGTTACAAGGAAAAGAAGTACCCTAGGGGACCTTACGATCCATACAAAGAGGGTACCTGTGGGTTTAGTTGCGCAAGTAGGCGACCGTCCTCGAATGTGTCATGTGAAACATCAAGGAACACTCGCACAACGGCTTAAACACCTAGACGGTGGTTTAAGGCTTTGTCTAATCTGGACTTGAACTGATCCACAGAGTTGCTGTTGACCACATCAGCAGGAAGCGCGTTCCAAGTACCGCAGATGCTGTATGTAAAGAACTTACCACACAGATCACGGTTGTATCGCTTTAGTTCAAGTTTGTAGCCATGATTCCTGGTTGTGCCCTCACTGAGTTGGAAAATGTCCCTGTAGTCTACATTGTCAAAGCCTCGTAGTATTTTAAATACTTCGATAAGCTAACCATGCAGTCTCCGGGTTTCCAAAGAGAACAGGTCGAGTTCTACCAACCGATCTTTATAGCTCTTGTGTCTAAGAGAGGGTATAAGTTTGGTTGCCCTGGCTTGCACTCGTTCCAATCTCGTGATAATCCTTCCGGTAAGAAGGACTCCAAAACTGGACTGCATACTCCAGGTGCGGTCGGACAAGGGAATTGTACAGACAAAGTACTATCTCCTTGTTCCGGTATCCAAACTGTCGCTTTATGTACCCTAACATCCTTTGGGCTTTCTTCTCAGCCTCAATACACTGCTTTGAGAACTTGAGGTCACTGGTGATAGTTACACCCAAGTCTTTCTCAGTATCAGTGCTTACGAGAGCATTGCCCTTAAGGTTATACTCTGTTCGGGGGTTTCTGTGGCCTATATGCATAACTTGCATTTGTTCACGTTAAATGGCATTTGCCACGTGTCAGACCACTCCCCGATCTTCCTAAGATCTTCTTGTAAGCGGGTAGTATTTCCTTCTTTCGCGACATTCATACCAAGCTTAGTATCATCGGCGAATTTGGAAATCTTGGCAACCATGTCACCATCCACGTCATTAACATAGATGATAAACAGTAGTGGTCCCAGAACAGAACCTTGGGGAACACCGCTAGTAACGGGCACCCACTCTGAAGCCTGTCCATTCACTACCACCCGCTGCCGTCTGTCACTTAGCCAGTTCTCTATCCAATTTGACACATTTCCGTCTATGCCCAGTGCACGCACTTTCCGAAGGAGGCGGCGGTGGGGTACCTTATCAAAGGCTTTCTGAAAGTCTAAGTAGACAACATCGACCGCTTTATCCCGATCATGCTCACTGAAAACAAAATGGAAGAATTCCACCAGATTTGTGAGGCATGACCGGTGCTGCCGGAACCCATGCTGGGAACCCCTCAGTAGCAAATTTGATTCTAAGTGTGCTGTTATTTTGTCCACCATGATGCTCTCCATGAGTTTACAGACTATCGAGGTTAAACTGATGGGTCTGTAGTTTGACGGTTGGCTAGCATCTCCCTTCTTGAAGATAGGAGTCACCTCTGCCTCACGCCAGTCTCTAGGAACGCATCCAGTCTGGATTATCCTGTTGAAGACCATGCACAGGTGCCGTGATACTTCACCATGCACTTCTTTCAACACTCTAGGTAAGAACCCATCCAGACCGGGGGACTTGTTTGCTTTTAATTCGATTATTTTTCTCTCGATTTCTTCTTGGGTGAAGACCATTGACTCCAACTTCTCACTGAAGGAGTCCAAAGGTTCGGGAATGGGACCACTCTCCTCAGAGAACACTGAAGAGAAGTACTCATTTAAGAGGTTAGCATTTTCTGCATCAGAGTGCATCAATGCTCCATCCTCATTCACCAAGGACCGATCCTGCGTCGATTGGTTTACGGCCATTCACATAACTGAAAAACTCCTTGGGGTTCTCTTTGCAGAGTCTAGCCACACGGACCTCCTCAGCACGCTTAGCCGCCCTTATTTTGGACTTCACGTTTCGATTCAGTCTTCTATGACCGTCAAAGTCCCCAGATGCCTTCGCTTGACGATACGCAGTTCTCCTCTCCCTTAGTAGGTTACGGATTTCCCGATTAAACCACTTCGGTTTAATGAACTTCTGACCTGTTCCCTTCAGAGGAATAAAGCGCGACTGAAGTTCCATGAAGGAAGACAAGAATGACCTCCACAGATCATCAGCACTCTCTCCCTCCTCTAGTTCCATTTCAGCAACGCCTTCATGAAGACCTGCAAAGTCCGCTCTCCCCATGTCTAATTTTCTATGCACCGGGGGTCACGGACTCCATATTAGGGACCTTAACTGAAAATCTTATAAGCTTGTGGTCGCTTCCACCTATTTCTTCATTTACAGAGAGGTCTTGAATGATGTCATCCTCGGAGGTGAGGACCAAGTCGAGTATGTTAGCACCTCTTGTTGGCTCCCTTACCCATTGAGAGAGAGAGAGAGAGAGAGAGAGAGAGAGAGAGAGAGGATCTTAGTTATCATAGTCCAGCAAGAGTTTAAGGAACCTTGTGTGTGATGTAGTCAGAAAATTGGAGGTAAATGAGTCCTTCAAATATTGCCACGAAACACACACACACACACACACACACACACCTATATGGAAGGAGCTTGTTTCGTGGCATGGTCAGGAGGAATCAGAAGCCTCCAATTTCATACATACACGATCACAGCTAGAGAGAGAGAGAGAGAGAGAGAGAGAGAGAGAGAGAGAGAGAGGGTACTTAATAATAAAGAAGTGAAGTTTGGTGAGTGAGTTAGTGGTGGTTTAGGAAGGTTAATATGCAGCCAAAATATGCTAACTTCAGCACAAAACGCTATATTTATTACTGTTGATATGAGAGAGAGAGAGAGAGAGAGAGAGAGAGAGAGAGAGAGAGAGAGAGAGAGTGAGAGAGATACTGTATATAAAGAGAGAGAGTTGTAGTAGTAGCAGTAATAGAGAGAGAGAGAGAGAGAGAGAGAGAGAGAGAGAGAGAGAGAGAGAGAGAGAGAGAGAGTTGTAGTAGTAGTTCTCTCTCTCTCTCTCTCTCTCTCTCTCTCTCTCTCTCTCTCTCTCTCTCTCTGTCCTTTTATCACCCTTTTTACTCTCTTATCTCCCTCCCCTCTTTCTCTCCCTCTCTCATCATCTTGCTCTCTCTCTCTATCTCTCTCTTGTCTTTCCTCCGGCAAGTTTGCACATTTTCCTCTCTCTCTCTCTCTCTCTCTCCTCTCTCTCTCTCTCTCTCTCTCTTATCTTTCCTCCGGCAGTTTGCACATTTACCTCTCTCTCTCTCTCTCTCTCTCTCTCTCTCTCTCTCTCTCTCTCTCTCTCTCTCTCTCTCTCATGGTGGAGCCTCAGGGAAATGTAAGTTTATGAATTTCCAAGCAGAAAATACTTAATAAATATGTTTGTGTGTTTAAGAGCCAGTAAATGCAGCACATGTGGTTGAAAATCTGTGTGTGTGTAGGCTACTGTGTTTTGAAGCTTCAGTGTTGATATTTGCAGAACACATAGATAAAATTTATGTCTAGTACTACTACCACTACCACTATCACTACTACTACTACTACTACCACAATTACCACTACTACCACTATCACTATCACTACTTCCACCACCACCATCACCAAAACTACTGCCTATCACCATCACAACTACCACCAC
>JAWQEG010006612.1:0-23411 GCA_033782935.1 Petrolisthes cinctipes
GTTGTTTCCTGGCATACTTTGGAGTAATTAAATCCTCCAAACTATTCCAAGCAACGTCAACAGAACACCACCATTATTTTTGCTCATCTGGTCCTGTTGTTTCCTGGCATACTTTGGAGGAATCAAGGCACTCCAATTAATATACCAGAAGAAAAAAAATTAATTACCACCTTAATTAACAAACATATAATTAATTCACTGACTGACTGACCTATTCTGTATTTTAGTTGGTTATAGGAATTGGTACACACGTTGTTGTTGTTGTTGTTGTTGTTTTTGAGGGTTTACAACATATGTATAGAAAATAATTATAAAACTATGTAACTGTAATACAACATTATTATTATTATTATTATTAGGTTTGTTGTTTTGTAATGTATGACTATGTTAAGTGCAATGCAACATTATTATTATTATTATTATTATTATTATTATTATTATTATTATTAGGTTTGTTGTTTTGTAATGTAATGTAAGATTATGTAACTGTAATACAACATTATTATTATTATTATTATTATTATTATTATTAGGTTTGTTGTTTTGTAATGTATGACTATGTTACTGTAATACAACATTATTATTATTATTACATAATTACAATTACAATGACATAATTACAATAATGAATGACCTCTCATTACATAATTACAATAATGAATCAATGACCTCTCGTTTCATAGTTACAAACTTAATGACCTCTCTTTACATAATTACAATATTGAATGACCTCTCGTTACATAATTACAAGCTTAATGACCTCTCTTTACATAATTACAATAATGAATGACCTCTCTTAATGACCTCTCTCGACATAATTACAATAATTAATTTATGACCTCTCTTGTTACATAATTACAATAATGAATTAATGACCTCTCTCGACATAATTACAGCCTGTATCAGAATTCCTGTGACCAACTGTACACCTTACCGTCTTACATTACAGTACAGTATGCAAGAATATCAATGTGGTACCGGTACGACGGCTCTGTTGCTGTTTATCGTTTTGTTTTGCCATCGTACCGGTACCTACCACCACACCATCGTCGTACGCACCATGACGAAGGATGTTCTTGCATACGAAATGACGAAAGTATCCCCTTATATATATAAAAAAAAAAAATAATAAAAAAAATAAAAATAAAAATAAAAATAATAATAATAATAATAATAATAATAATAAAAAATTGTTGCCAGGTATCTCACACAAAATGGCCTTACAGTTTTTTTTATATATATATATATTTTATTTTTATTTTTTTCATTGGGGGTTTTCAATAGGTGTGTCCAATTTAGCATTGCATCCGAAAAGCATAAAGAATTATAATAAATAAATATATATATTAACCAAAATTTGCCCTAGATAATTTTAATTTATTTTATTTATATATATTATAATAATTTAGTTTGGTAAAAGGGGAAGAAAAAAAAAAGTTATATTATATTAATTTTGTTTGTTAAAAGGGGAAGGAAATTTTTTTTTATATTATAATCATTTGGTTTGGAAAAAGGAGGAAAAAAAAAAATGTTATATTATATTCATTTGGTTTGGAAAAAGGAGGAAAAAAAAAAGTTACATTATATTATTTTGTTTGGAAAAAGGGGGAAAAAAAAAAGTTATATTATATTCATTTGGTTTGGAAAAATGGGAGAAAAAACTAATTAATTAATCTTGCCCTGAGCCTCCTTCGTGCATAGGTAGTAAAAAATAACACACACACAAATTACACACACACACAAATTACACACACACACACGTACAGATGGATGGTAAAATATTAATGGGTTGCCGGAGTAGGGTTGACAGGCTTTGGGGGGGGTTTTGGGGGGTGCGGGAGTAGGGGACAGGCTTTGGGGGGGGACTGGGGGGATGCGAGAGTAGGGGACAGGCTTTGGGGGGTTTTGGGGGGTGCAGGAGTAGGGGGACAGGCTTTGGGGGGTTTTGGGGGGTGCGGGAGTAGGGGGACAGGCTTGGGGGTGGACTGGGGGGTGCAGGAGTAAGGGGGCAGGCTTGGAGGGGGGATTGGGGGGATGCGGGAGTAAGAGGGACAGGCTTTGGGGGGGGGTTAGGGGGGTGCGGGAGTAGGGGGACAGGCTTGGGGGAGGGGGGGGGGTTAGGGGGGTGCAGGAATAATGGACAGGCTTTCTACCCACCCCAAGCCTGTCCCCCTACTCCCGCACCCCCCAAACCTGTCCCCCCTACTTCCGCACCCCCCTATTGATCATCTCTGTCTGTTATTGGGGTTTAGGCAAGAATATATGTGATGGTGTTGTTGGTGTTATTGTTGTTGTTGTAATTACACACCACCACCACCAACACCACCACCACCATCACCATCATAACACCACAACACCACCATCATCATATCAACACCACACCATCACCATATCAACACCAACACCACCATCATATCATCAACACCACAACACCACCAACACAACACCACCATCATATCAACAACACCATCATATCAACACCAACACCACCACCATCATATCATCACCACAACACCACCATATCAACACCACACCACCATCATCATATCAACACCACAACACAACACCACCATCACCATATCAACACCACCACACCAACACCATCATAACACCACAACACCACCATCACCATATCAACACCAACACCACCATCAACACAACACCACCAACACCACACCACCACCATATCAACACCAACACAACACCACCACCATCAACAACACCACCCAAAACCTCTTCTTAATTATTCTCACCTATAAAAACCCAATAATATTAATACCATGCATATTAATTATTACCAAAACTTAACTATAGTGTAATAATTCCTCACCAAACTTGGAGGTCTATATTCTAACCTATTTAATTATTATATTCTAAATGGGAACTATTATAAACACCTTGATTAATTGATTGATTGATTGATTGATTGATTGATTGATTGATGGTCTGCGTGTTTGTTGTTGTTGTTGTTCTTTGTTTGTTGTTGTGTAGTAGTAATATTCATTCATTCACCTCTCTCTTTCTCTATTTATTTATTTGTCTATCTATCTATTTATCTCTCTCTCTCTCTATCTATCTATCTATCTATCTCTCTCTATCTATCTATTTATCTTTATCTATCTCTCACATACATACACATATACATACATACATACTTATGAATTCAAAAGTGTTCAGCAATTTACACACACAACTGTACACATACACACACACACAACTGTACATACACACCTTACACACACACACATACACACCTTACACACACACAACTGTACATACACACCTTACACACACACAACTGTACATACACACCATACACACACACACACCTTACACACACACAACTGTACACACACACACCTTACACACACACACACACACACACACTAAGACCACCTTTCACTACAATAGACAGAAAAATTTACCACATCCAAGTAGAAACATGAAGCTAGTTAGTTAGTTAGTTAGTTAGTTAGACATTTAATTAATAAGAATAAAATTGTAGACACCGACCTCTAGAAAAAAGTTATTAGACTGAAAAAATACTACTTCATTTTTGTTTTATTTTTTTACATTTTATTCATTGAAGATTACCACTTGTGTTATTCATTATTCACTATAGTATTTTCCTAGGCTTCTGTTATTCATTATTCACTATAGTATTTTCCTAGGCTTCTGTAATTCATTATTCAGTTCACTATTTCTTTATACATTCACTATCAATTGTTTTTCTCTTTCTTCTCAGGCTTGTGTTATTCATTATTCACTATAGTATTTTGCCAGGCTTCTGTTATTCATTATTCACTATTTCTTTATACATTCAATGAAGACCACCACCATCTTTTTTTTTCTTCCCAGGCTTGTGTTATTCATTATTCACTACGGTATTTTCCCAGGCTTGTGTTATTCATTATTCACTACGTCTGTACTTCATTTTACACTCATTGAAGAACACTAAATGTATTCCCAGGCTTCTGTTAATTCATTATTCACTATTTCTTTATACATTCAATGAAGACCACTACCATCAATTGTTTTCTTCCCAGGCTTGTGTTATTCATTATTCACTATGTCTGTACTTCATTTTACACTAACTGTTATTAATTATTCACTAAGTCTGTACTTCATTTTACACTAACTGTTATTCATTATTCACTATGTCTGTACTTCATTTTACACTAACTGTTATTCATTTTTACACTAATTGAAGACCAACAATTAAAAAAAAAATGTATGTATTCCCAGGCTTGTGTTATTCATTATTCACTATTTCTTTATACGTTTAATGAAGGCTTCTGTCATTCATTTTTATTATACACACTAAATACTGTATATAATTATTATTTTATTATTATTATGTGCTTTACTGAACCTGTGTTAATTAAAAGGATATCATAATTATATACTCTACTTTAATTCCTTTCTTTATGTGCAAAATTTAATCATATTATTATTACTATTATTATTACACTTTATATTTTTATTATTATTATTATTATTATTATTATTATTATTATTATTATTATTATTACACTTTATATTTTTATTATTATTATTATTATTATTATACTTTATATTTTTATTATTATTATTATTATTACACTTTATATTTTTATTATTATTATTATTATTATTATTATTATTACCATTATCATTATTATTATTATTATTACACTTTACATTTTTTAAGTTATTTTTTTTTTTTTTTGGTCAAGGCTTTAATTGTTGTTCGTAGTGAAGAATATTACAGTATATGTAAAAAATATACACACACACACATACACACACACACACACATTACAAAATTCAAATTGTATAAAGTGAGATGACTATTATTATTTATTATTATTATTATTATTATTATTATTATTATTATGGTCTGTATTCAAGAACATTCGTGGTCGTGGTAGTGTACACGATGGTGGTGGCATGGTACCGGTATTGTTTTGTCTATGGGTTCATCGTATCGGTACCATACTACCCCATCGTGAATACCATCGTTCTTGCATAGGGCCGTAAAAACTATGCATGTATGTATGGTATGCAAGAAACTTTAATTAATTGGTGTTGGTGGTGTTGTACGATGGTGTGGTACCGGTACGATGGCTCCATATATTGTATTGTTTGTCCCGGTCTACATACATACACACACACACACACACTATCCTTTTAACACAGGATCAATAAATCACTTAGTTAATTAGTTAGTGTGTATGGTAATGAATAACACAAGCCTGGGAACACACACACACACACACACACACGCGCATACTGTATTTTTTTATTTACGAAGGTTTACAAAATACAGTAGACCCTGGATATACAATGAAATAAATAAATACTTGTATCCAACACTTATTTTATTTTTCACTCATTAGTCCCTCATTGAAGACCAGCAAATGTTTTCCCAGACTTGTGTTATTCATTACCATACATACACACTAACTAACTAATTAATTAACTAACTTACTAACACACTAATTAACTAACTAACTAAGTGATTTATTAACCCTGTGTTAAAAGGATAGTGTGTGTGTGTGTGTGTGTGTTCCCAGACTTGTGTTATTCATTACCATACACACTAATTACCTTTAACTAATTTACTGAGCCTGTGTTAAAAGGATATAATTAATTATTATGCGCTAAATTTATTCATTGCATATCGAAGGACTACAGTATAAATATTTTTGAGATATGTATGATATTTTTATTTTTTCTCTCTCTCTCTCTCTCTTGTATATTTTTTGTTTCTCTCTCTCTCTCTCTCTCTTGTATTTTCTTTTTCTCTCTCTCTCTCTCTCTCTTGTATTTTTTTTTTCTCTCTCTTTCTCTCTCTCTCTCTCTCTCTTGTATTTTCTATATATCTCTCTCTCTCTCTCTCGTATTTTCTCTCTCTTGTATTTTCTCTCTCTTGTATTTTTCTCTCTCTCTCTCTCTCTCTCTCTCTCTCTCTTGTATTCTCTTTCTCTCTCTCTCTCTCTCTCTCTCTCTCTCTCTCTCTCTCGTATTTTTTTTTTCCTTCCTATGAGTGAGATGAGGATAGACAGTGCAAAAATACTTAGACAAATATATTTAGAAACTTGTTGTTTGCATAATTATGGTGGAGTTGGAGCCTATTAAAAAAAAAAAAAGTTATTATTTAAAACTAACAAAATTATAGATACCATATAATTATTATAACCTTTTCAAAGACATAATAAATATAAGATTATAAATTATATCTGGTGCATGTTTAAGGTTAATATTCATAATAATAATAATAATAATAATAATGAATAAAGACACCAGTAATAATATTCATAAATAATAACAATAATAGTAATGATAACAGTAATAATAATAACCACAAATAACAATAATAATAATAATAACACAAAAACAATAATAATAATAATAATAATAAATAATAACACCAAAAACAATAATAACAACAATAATAATAATAATAATCACAAATAACAACAATAATAATAATAATAATCACAAATAATACCAATAACAATAATAATAATAATTAGTTTGCTACCACGGGCTATTCAACCACCACTATATATACCTCTATGTCGGTACAATTAATTTATTTGTTAGTTAGCTTCCCAACCAACCAACCGACACACTTGTAAGGTTTAATTATTTAGGGTTGATTCCACAGTGGTATTTGTTAGTTAGCTTCCCAACCAACCAACCAACCAACCACACTTGTAAGGTTTAATTCATTTAGGGTTGATTCCACAGTGGTATTTGTTAGTTAGCTTCCCAACCAACCAACACACTTGTAAGGTTTAATTCATTTAGGGTTGATTCCACAGTGGTATTTGTTAGTTAGCTTCCCAACCAACCAAACAACCACTTGTAAGGCTTCATTATTGTAGGGTTGATTCCACAGTGGTATTTGTTTGTTAGCTTCCCAACCAACCAACCACACTTATAAGGCTTCATTATTTTCCAAAAGCTGAGTATCCGTATTCACAAAATATATCAAAACAGTTAGATAATGATAATGATGATTACTGTATAGTTTACTCACCAAATTCATTAGATAATTCACCCATAAGTCATTTACATGGCTAACATTCTTTCGTTTGCGTGCTTACAAACCAAATTCATTAAATAATTCACCCGTAAGTTATTTACAAGGCTAACATTCTTTCGTTTGCGTGCTTACAAACCACTACCAACCACTGTGGAATCGACCCTAAGTGCTGTACTGTATCTATATTTAATTAATATGCATAGTAATAACATTAAACTTTTTTCCTCTTATTAATAATTATTCTCCTTGTCTAAAAAAAAAAAAAAATAATAATAATAATAATAATAATAATAATAATAATAATACACTATGTACTTGATATTTAGTGAATAAATTTATCACATAATTATATTTATCCTTTTAACACAGGGTCAATAAATCACTTAGTTAGTTAATTAATTAGTTAGTTAGTGTGTATGTATGGTAATGAATAACACAAGCCTGGGAACACACACACACACACACACACACACTATCCTTTTAACACAGGGTCAATAAATCACTTAGTTAGTTAGTTAGTGTGTTAGTTAGTTAGTTAATTAATTAGTTAGTTAGTGTGTATGTATGGTAATGAATAACACAAGCCTGGGAAAATATTTGTTAAGTCTTCAATGAGGGACTAATGAGTGTAAAATAAAATAAGTGACGGATACAAGTATTTATTATTCATTGTATATCCAGAGTTTAATTAATTACACCTGCTTTATTTTAATAGTTCTCTGTCTAAAAAAATATGAGAGTTTTACAAATTTCTAAGTATAAATAACTTTAAGTGATTTACTGACCCTGTGTTACAAGGATAGTGTGTGTGTGTGTGTGTGTGTGTGTGTGTGTGTGTGTGTGTGTGTGTGTGTGTGTGTGTGTGTGTGTGTGTATTCCCAGGCTTGTGTTATTCATTACCATACATACACACTAACTAACTAATTAATTAACTAACTAACTAACACACTAACTAACTAACTAAGTGATTTATTGACCCTGTGTTAAAAGGATAGTGTGTGTGTGTGTGTGTGTGTGTGTGTGTGTGTATTCCCAGGCTTGTGTTATTCATTACCATACACACTAACTAACCAATTAAGTGATTTACCAACCCTGTATTAAAAGAATAGTGTGTGTGTGTGTGTGTGTGTGTGTGTGTGTGTGTGTGTGTGTGTGTGTGTGTGTGTGTTCCCAGGTTTGCATTATTCATTACCATACACACTAACTAACTAACTAACTAACCAATTAAGTGATTTACCAAGCCAGTGTTAAAAGGATATACAGTATATAATAATTTATGTGCTAACTTTAATCATCTTATATTGACTAACTTTCTGGTACAGTAAATTAATTCCTGTAATGCCTTGTTTTGTACTGTTGATATAAGTAATGAATTGTACCGTTTGTAATGAATTTGAGTACAGTAAACCATCTTAGTACAGTCACGGTCAATAATAATCATCTACATATGGGTATCTCAAACAATTTACTGTCTAATGTTTGTTTTCACGTTTACATATAATATCATTGTTTTAAGTAGTGTGTAGTTGCTTGTATTAAATTAAAAGATGGTAGTTAACGTGTGTTTGTTTGTGTGTGTGTGTGTGTGTGTGTGTGTTATTGTTTTAAGTAGTGTGTAGTTGCTTGTATTAAATTAAAAGATGGTAGTTAATGTGTGTGTGTGTGTGTGTGTGTGTGTTATTGTTTTAAGTAGTGCGTAGCTGCTTGTATTAAATTAAAAGATGGTAGTTAACCTATTTATTGGAAAGTTTATCATCTAAGGAACAGAGGAAAGCTGTCAAACTCTTACGTGAGTTACCCCTATATGGATGATTATATTTGACCACGACTGTACATACATACACATCCATATACCCAGTGAATAATTAATGACGGTTTACTGTACACAAATTCATTACAAAATAGTACAATACACGCTTACAACAACAGTGTAAAACGAGGCCGGGATTACAGTACGGTACCTGTAATTATTCACTAACCCATTACAGTACGGTACCTGTAATTATTCACTAACCCATTACAGTACAGTACCTGTAATTAGTCACTAACCCATTACAGTACGGTACCTGTAATTAGTCACTAACCCATTACAGTACGGTACCTGTAATTAGTCACTAACACATTACAGTACTGTACCTGTAATTAGTCACTAACACATTACAGTACGGTACCTGTAATTAGTCACTAACCCATTACAGTACGGTACCTGTAATTAGTCACTAACCCATTACAGTACGGTACCTGTAATTAGTCACTAACCCATTACAGTACGGTACCTGTAATTAGTCACTAACCCATTACAGTACGGTACCTGTAATTAGTCACTAACCTATGGCAGTAATGAACGAACATCCTATTTGGCACATACATACATACATACTCATGACTAGAAAATAAAAAAACTAGAAAATAAAATAAGTAATGATTAGAGATTAGTGAGGCATATAATTATAAAGAACCCTTGGTAAAAAAATACACCTACAAGCATATTAAAATTAACTTGTCTTAATGTGAAAACTCTAATTTAAAACTGTAATTGACTAGATATCGTAATTATTATAGATCAGTGCTTCAAGACACAACCCAATTATTAAGTAAGTTGATAAAATAATAAAAATAAAAAGATACCATATTTTAATTGGTGTTTGTAGCTAACTAAATAATAAAAAGATATAATATTTTAATTGGTGTTTGTAGGTAGCTAGAGTTGTGCCTGGAAGCAAGCAATTCAATAATATATTAAATAGACAATTAATATTATCATCTTCGGTAAATGTTGAAAGAATTACCGTTATTGCGTACGGTTTTTCTACCTTCATTACCCACTTATAATTTACCTCATCTTCTTCAATATTTTCTCTAAGATTTACCGACCGACCAAGCGAAAAATTACAAGTTATTAGTAAAAAATTGTTCTCAAAATACCTTAATTAATTTTCACTCTTTCCGCGAGTGAATAATTAAATCTCGGAGTATAAAAGATGTCCAATTAAGGGGGTGCGGGAATAGGGGGACAGGCTTGGGAGGGGTTTAGGGGGGTGCAGGGGTTTTTGGGGGGTGCGGGAGTAGGGGGACAGGCTTGGGGAGGGGGGGGGTTTGGAGGGTGCGGGAGTAGGGGGACAGGCTTGGGGGGGTGCGGGAGTAGGGGGACAGGCTTGGGGGGGGGGGGTTAGGGGGACAGGCTTTCTACCCCCCCCCCCCCCCCTGCCTGTCCCCCTATTCCCACACACCCCAAACCCCCCCCCCAAGCCTGTCCCCCTATTCCCGCACCCCCCCAGTCTCCCCCCCCAAGCCTGTCCCCCTATTCCCACTGTCAATACTGTAGACCCTGGATATACAATTAATGAATAAAAAAATAAATAATAAAATACTTGTATCCATCACTTATTTAATTTTACATTCTGTCATTCATTGAAGACCAATAAATGTTTTCCCAGGCTTGTGTTATTCATTACCATACACACTAACTAATTAACTAAGTGATTTATTGACCCTGTGTTAAAAGGATAGTGTGTGTGTGTGTGTGTGTGTGTGTGTGTGTGTGTGTTCCCAGGCTTCAGTTATTCATTACCATACACACTAACTAACTAACTAAGTGATTTACTGACCCTGTGTTAAAAGAATAGTGTGTGTGTGTGTGTGTGTGTGTGTTCCCAAGCTTCAGTTATTCATTACCATACACACTAACTAACTAATTAACTAAGTGATTTATTGACCCTGTATTAAAAGGATGTAATTATTATGTATTAAATTTATTCATCTTATATCAAGGGACTAGTGTAATAAATTAATCTCATCAATATTCATACGTACTGTATTTCTCGCATTTTGTAGCTGTTCTGGTAATACTGTATTCTGTATTTCTCGCGTAGTCAAAGCACATTAATTAAACTCATCATGCTAGTTGTTGTTGTTGTTGTTGGTGTTGTTGTTGTTTTGGCACTATAATATTTCTCTCGTTGAATTTAAATCACTAAAATTATTCATTAATCTTTTTTTTCTATGCAAACTATCATTAATTTATTTTCTTCCTTTCACTGTTTTTTTTTTTTTACTTAATTAATGTCACAGATAATTAATACTGTTTATAATTATATATTTGTTTTTCGTTTGGCACTGTTTTATCACGTTAATAAAAAAATAACTTTAAAATATTTATTCCTTCTTTTTTTTTTTCTATGTAAAAAAGAACGTACGTATTATTTTCTTTTGTTATTTTTTCTTCTTAACGCTGTAAATATTTAATACTGTCTTTGTTTGTATGTTTGTTGGTTTGTTTTGTTTGGCACTGTGAAACAAAATTATTCTAAATTGTTTTTCTTCTTTTCTATAATACAATACACACACACACACACACACAAAATCATGTAAAACACACTCACTCACACACACACACTCTCTCTTTCTCTCTTTCTCACATGAATAACACACACACACACACACACACACACAATCATGTAAAACACACACACACACTCTCTCTCTCTTTCTCACTCTCTCTCTCTCTCTCACACATGTATAACACACACACACACTCTCTCTCTCTCTCACATGTATAACACACACACACACACACTCTCTCTCACTCATTCTCACTCTCTCTCTCTTTCTCACACATGTATAACACACACACACACACTCTCTCTCTCTCTTTCTCACATGTATAACACACACACATACACACACACTCTCTCTCTCACTCATTCTCACTCTCACTCTCTCTCAGACACTCTCACACACACACACACTCTTTCACTCTCTCTCTCTCACTACTGACATATTTTTATTTACTAACCATTCCTTCTCCATCCATTATCATTATCACTATTATTATCATCATCATCACTATTATTATTATTATTATTATTATTTCAACTATGTACAACAATATTTAAGTAACATATCCAGGCAATTCTGTATATCATATTAATTTATTTCTTGTGTACACTATAATTATATTCATTTAAAAGTCTTTTCTCGTCTTATATATACGTACAAAAAATTTCTGTATGTCGTGGTAAATTAATTAATTACGTTTCTGTATTTTTCTCCTTCGTGTATGTATTTATAATTATATTTTCTTCACTCCAAGTACAACACAATAACTGGATGAAAATAATTATCATCTTTAATTAATTGTCTTCCTTAATTAGTATCTTAATTAAGGGGATCTTACCCTTAATACAATTACAATTAATAATTACCCTTACAATTAATATATAGCACGTTAATTGTTTTAGGTGTTAAATCTATCTGGAGAACAAAAATAATTACTCAAAATTATTCCCGGCAACACACATAGCTTGGATATCATTATTTTATTTTTCTTCATCATCATCATCTGAATCTATCTGGAGAACAAAAATAATTCCTCTAAATTATTCCCGGCAACACACATAGCTTGGATATCATTATTTTATTTTTCTTTATCAACATCATCTGAATCTATCTGGAGAACAAAAATAATTCCTTCAAATTATTCCCGGCAACACACATAGCTTGGATATCATTATTTTATTTTTCTTCATCATCATCTGAATCTATCTGGAGAACAAAAATAATTCCTTCACATTATTCCCGGCAACACACATAGCTTGGATATAATTATTTTATTCTTCTTCATCATCATCTGAATCTATCTGGAGCACAAAAATAATTCCTCAAAATTATTCCCGGCAACACACATAGCTTGGATATCATTATTTTATTTTTCTTCATCATCTGAATCTATTTGGAGAACAAAAATAATTCCTCAAAATTATTCCCGGCAACACAACATAGCTGAGATACCATTTATTTTATTTTTCTTCCTCATCTGAATGGGTCCGTTTCCTGGTATATAAGATGGAGGAATCAAGGCACTCCAATCTATCAAAAGTTTACCATCCCATTCATTGATTTCTCACTCAATATTATTTTTGTGGTGGTGAGTTCAGCCTTGTACCCCTACGATATTGGGGGCTTTGGGGGGGGAGGGTCTGTTGGGAGTGAGTGAGGTTGGGGGTTGGGTGGGGTCGGGGAATGAGTGAGGTTGGGGGGTTGGGGAGTGAGGGGGGGTCGGGGGGGGGGGGGGGTCGGGGAGTGAGGGGGGGGGTCGGGGGGTGGCCGGGAGTGGGGGGGGGGGGGGGGGGCGTGAGGGGGGGGGGGGGGTCGGGGAGTGAGGGGGGGGGGGGGAGTGAGGGGGGGTCGGGGAGTGAGGGGGGTTGTGGGGGGGGTCGGGGAGTGAGGGGGGGGGTTGGGGGGGGGACCACGTACACTCTCTCTTAAAAATCAACCCCACTTAATTAAAGGTTCAAAAAATTATTATTATTCTCCTCTGAGCTGGACTATTAATTAATTTGCTTGCTTCTTTATTTCTCTGCTTATTATTTTTATTTTTATATATATATTTCTGGTAAAAAAAGTTAGGATCCTTTAATATTTACTTCATTCATTCATTCATTCATTCTAGGATCCTCTACTTCATTCATTCATTCATTCATTATCATCTTTGTAAGTTGTTATGCATTACAGTGTACTTGTATCTTTGGTAGTACAGTACAGTATTATTATCATCAAACTACTTAATTCTAACTTCGGGGAAAAATTAATTATCTTCGTCTTTTTTTGGTTCCAATAATTTTTTTTACCGTGCCAAAAGTTAGTTAGTGATTAAACGCCTTCCTTTTCGTCGACGAGTAATTAAGTTTAAATCTCTCCTGCCTATATTATTATTATTATTATTATTATTATTTTTTTTCTATTGCTATTCCTGCATATTATTTTTCTATTATGTCTCCTTGTCAATCACTATTTTTTCTATGCCTTTTTCAGTCATCAAATTCAATCATAAAATTCCTATACATACTTCAATCCTATATTCCATCCATCCAAATATTAAAAGTTTTGTCAATTACTTTCTCTCTCTGCCTATATTATTTTTCTATGCCTTAATTCTTGTCAATCACTTTTTTTCTCTCTGCCTTTTTCAGTCATCAATCAAATTCAATCCTAAAATAATTTCCTATAGATACTTCAATCCTAAATTCCATCCATCTATTGCTATTTTCTCTGCCTTTTTCAGTCATCAAATTCAGTCATAAAAAATTCCATCCATCTATCTCTTTGTCAATTACTTTCTCTCTCTGCCTATGTTATTTTTCTACGTCTGTTTTGTCGACCGCTTTCCCTGCCTTTTCAATCATCAAATTCAGTCATAAAAATTTCCATCCAAATATTAAAAGCTTTGTCAATTACTTTCCGTGCCTAAGTTATTTTTCTATACCTCCTTATCAATCTCTATTTTTTTTCCCTGCCTTTTTTATTTTATTTTTTTTCCGATGCCTGTGTTGTCGCTTGGTGCGTCTCCGGTGGTCTTCGTGTGGGCCGGCGGCATCCGAGGGGGGCTGCGGTCGGTGGTGGTGTTGGTGTTGGTGTTGTTGGTGTTTCGGGGTCCTACTAGGGTTGGGGTTACATCAGACGACCTTGATCCATCGGTCTATAGAGTACTCGAGAGCAGCTAGCCATCTGTTGGAGGGGGGATTATTATTATTATTATTATTATTATTATTATTATTATTATTATTATTATTATTATTATTATTATTATTATTATTATTATTATTATTATTATGAGGAGAAGAGAGTGGGTGGGGATTATTATTATTATTAGGAGAAGAAGGGGAAATGATGAGTGGGTGGGGATTATTATTATTATTATTATTATTAGGAGAAGGGGAAGGGGAAACGAGGAGAGATATAGGAAGGAAGGAGGGGGGAGGGGGAGGAGAATAAGAGGAAGAGGAGGAGGGGAAGGAAGGGGGGAGAATAGGAGAAGGAGGAAGAAGGAGGGGGAAAAAGGAGGAAGAAGGAGGGGGAAAAAGGAGGAGGAAGGAGGTGGAAAAAGGAGGAAGAGAAGGAGGAGGAGGAAGAAGAGGAGGAAGAATAAGAGGAGGAAGAGTAAGGAGGTGGAAAAAGGAAGGTGATTATAATTACTAAGAGAAGGAGTCCCTTAAATAACCTCAAAAAATTAATTACCTCTTCTTACACAGGGTACCTTAATTAAATAACCTAAAAAAATTAATTACCTCTTCTTACACAGGGTACCTTAATGAACCTCAAAAATAAATTACCTCTTCTTACACAGGGTACCTTAATCAAATAACATCAAAAAATTAATTACCTCTTCTTACACAGGGTACCTTAAATAACCTCAAAAAATAAATTACCTCACCTTAATTAACCTAAAAAAATTAATTACCTCTTCTTACACAGGGTACCTTAATTAACCTCAAAAAATAAATTACCTCACCTTAATTAACCTCAAAAAATTAATTACCTCTTCTTACACAGGGTACCTTAATTAATTAACCTCAAAAAATTAATTACCTCTTCTTACACAGGGTCCCTTAATAAAATAACCTCAAAAATTAATTACCTCTTCTTGCACAGGGTACCTTAATCAAATAACCTCAAAAAATAAATTACCTCACCTTAATTAACCTCAAAAAATTAATTACCTCTTCTTACACAGGGTACCTTAATAAAATAACCTCAAAAAATAAATTACCTCACCTTAATTAACCTCAAAAAATTAATTACCTCTTCTTACACAGGGTACCTTAATAAAATAACCTAAAAAAATAAATTACCTCACCTTAATTAACCTCAAAAAATAAAGTACCTCACCTTAATTAACCTCAAAAAATTAATTACCTCGTCTTGTCACAGGGTTCCTTAATTAACCTCAAAAAATTAATTACCTCTTCCTTGTCACTGTCAGTCTCGGTGTAAAAGTAGAAGTGTCGAAAGCGAGGTTCGGGTGGAAGGAGTTCGAAGGCGTGTTTCTTGCCTCCCAGACTGGTGCTTTGGACTCGGTATCCCTGAAGTTGAACCACACCTGTTGTTGAAGGAAGGGAATATTAATAGAATGTTAGAATAAAATAAATAAATAAATAGTGTGGGTTTAGAAGTATGGTTTGTAGGTGAGAGAGAGAGAGAGAGAGAGAGAGAGAGAGAGAGATAAAGTAAGACAGACAGAGAAACACACACACACACACTGACCGAGATAAAGTAACACACACACACACACACTGACCGAGATAAAGTAACACCACACACACACACAGACCGAGATAAAGTAAGACACACACACACACACAGACCGAGATAAAGTAACACACACACACAGACACAGAGAGATAAAGTAAAAGAGATAGACAAACAGAGAGAGAGAGAGTACGAGAAACACACACATACACATCCAACCTAACTTACCAATAGCCTGCGTGGCCTCTGTGTCATGATAGAGGTAGAGTGCTGCATCTTTCAACACACAGTACCTCCTCTTCCACTGATGGTAACGGGCCCCCAACTTGTGCAGGTAACCGAAGCAGTCCGGGGTCGACACCGATGCAGGGCCGTGCTGTAACCGCAGTCCACACGTCTCCACCACCTCGTCACGCTGCGGGAAATAATTAATACACAGGTTTTTTCATTTAGTTTAGTTTTATTTTTTTTTTTTTTTTTTTATGTATTCATCTTTTTTTTTTTTTTTTTGATTCATTGTTTTTTTTTTTTTTTTTAATTCATCGTTTTTTTTTTTGTATTCATCGTTTTTTTATTCATTGTTTTTTTGGATTCATCGTTTTTTTTATTCATTGTTTTTTTTTTATTCATTGTTTTTTTTATTCATCGTTTTTTTATTTCATTGTTTTTTTTTTTTATTCATTGTTTTTTTTTTTTTTTTTATCTGTCTAGTTGCCTCTTCTTAAATTTTATTGTTACTCTGTATGTAGAATTGAAATAGACATGTTCTAGTAAAAATGAGTTCCACCTACTGTATGTGTGTGTGTGTGTGTGTGTATATATGTGTGTGTGTATGTGTACTGTATATATGTATGTATGCATGTGGGTATATATGTGTGTGTATGTGTACTGTATATATGTATGTATGCATGTGGGTATATGTATGTGTGTGCTTATATGTATGTATGCATGTGGGTATATGTGTGTATGTGTGTGCGTATATATATGTGTGTGAGTGCGTATATTTATATATGTGTGGGTGTATGCGTACTGTATATATGTATGCTTGTGCGTATATATATGCGTGTATGTGTGTGCTTATATATATGTATGTATGTGCGTATAAATATATATACATGTGTGTGTGTATGCGTACTGTATACAGTATATGTATGTTCTTACCTATTTGTATCTTTACAGGATTGAGTCAAGCTCGTAATGTCCCGTAGTTTAAAACACAATTATCATATTTTTCTTTAAAGTTATGTTCTTACCTATTTGTTCTTACCTATTTGTAATCTTTACAGGATTGAGTCAAGCTCGTAATGTATTTTAAATCACAATTATCATATTTTTCTTTAAAGTTATGTATATTTTTGACACACACCACTTCTTCTGGTAATTTGTTCCATTCGTCTATTACTCTATTTGGAAAGCTATATTTCTGTACATCTTTATCTCCTCTTCTCCTCTGTGCGTATATATGTGTGTACACGTATAACTCACCTGAGCAGCATGAGCGGAGGCCTGTGTGAGTACCTGAGCCCACTGATGTCTGGTGAGTGGTGTATGAGCGGCCAGGGTTAGTGATGGCGTTCCTCCTTTAACCAACGTGAAAGCATAATAACCACTGGTAATACTGGCTCCTTCACTCTCTGTATTATCCTCTTGTATTGGGTGTATACTGTGGCCTCCTACTTGTATACAGCCCAATGGATGTTGTTCCTGTGTGTGGGTGGGAGAGAGATGGTAATTACAGTAAATCTTCTGTTATATTTTACTCTCTAAACTGTGATCTCCTATTTCCTGTGGGTGGGAGAGAGAAGGTAATTACAGTAAATCTTATGTTATATTTACTCTCTATACTGTGACCTCCTATTTCCTGTGGGTGGGAAAGAGAAGGTAATTACAGTAAATCTTCTGTTATATTTTACTCTCTAAACTGTGACCTCCTATTTCCTGTGGGTGGGAAAGAGAAGGTAATTACAGTAAATCTTCTGTTATATTTACTCTCTATACTGTGACTTTCTATTTCCTGTGGGTGGGAGAGAGAAGGTAATTACAGTAAATCTTCTGTTAAATCTTCTGTTATTATTACTCTCTATACAGTAAAATCTTCTGTTAAATTAAACGTACCATTTCAGATTTGTAGTAATATAAACAGTGGTCTTTCTTGAGGACAAAACCATCTCAAATTTGTAACAGTGTAAGTACGTATACAAATTATATTATCCACTCCTTCACCCACTCTTACACCCACTCCTACACTCACTCCTTCCCCACTCCTCATTCACTCACTCTTTCACTCACTCCTACACACACTCTTTTATTACACTCACTCCTACACACACTCTTTTATTACACTCACTCCTTCACCCACCCCTTCACCCTCTCCTTCACCCACTACTACACCCACTCCTTCACCACTCACTCCTACACCCTCTCCTTCACCCACTACTACACTCACCATTTCACACACTCTTTTACAATCACTCCTTCACCCACTACTACACTCACCACTTCACACACTCTTTTACAATCACTCCTTCACCCACTCCATCACTCATCCAAAATCTATGCTAAATATATACATACCATTTCAGATTTGTAGTAATAAAAACAGAGAGAGAGAGAGAGAGAGAGAGAGAGAGAGAGAGAGAGAGAGAGAGAGAGAGAGAGAGAGAGAGAGAGAGAGAGAGAGAGAGAGAGAGAGAGAGAGAGAGAGACAGACAGAGACAGACAGAGACAGAGACAGAGACAGAGACAGAGACAGAGACAGAGACAGAGACAGAGACAGAGAGAGAGAGAGAGAGAGAGAGAGAGAGAGAGAGAGAGAGAGAGAGAGAGAGAGAGAGAGAGAGAGAGAGAAGTGAAAGATAATTTTAAGATATCAAATTATTACCATTTCTGATTTGTAGTAATATAAACAATGATCTTTCTTGAGGGCGAACCATCTCCTCCTCCACTTTCTGACAACATGTGGCCTTCCTCCTCCTCCATGTTGATGTTGTGTTGTTGGGGTTGTAGGTTGTGGTTCTCCTCCTCCATGCTGCTGCTGTTGTGTTGTTGGGGTTGGTTGTGGTTGTAGTTCTCCTCCTCCATGTTGCTGCTGTTGTGTTGTTGGGGTTGTTGTTGGTTGTGGTTGTGGTTGGTGTTGGGCTGGGCCGAGTTTATAGAGGTACCCCTGCACAGACTGGGGTCGGGTCGTGGGATACTATGGGGGTCAGTACGTCACATGTCCTTGCCACCTCCAGCCTCAGTGTGTCGCAGCCTGTAGGAGTGGATGAAGGAGTGAGTGGTGGATGGAGGAGTGAGTATTGGGTGAAGGAGTGGTGGGATGAAGGAGTGAGTATTGGGTGAAGGAGTGAGTGGTGGGTGAAGGAGTGAGTATTAGGTGAAGGAGTGAGTGGTGGATGAAGGAGTGAGTATTGGGTGAAGGAGTGAGTATTGGTGAAGAGTGAGTATTGGGTGAAGGAGTGGTGGATGAAGGAGTGAGTATTGGGTGAAGGAGTGGTGGATGAGAGTGAGTATTGGGTGAAGGAGTGTTGGATGAAGGAGTGAGTATTGGGTGAAGAGTGAGTATGGGTGAAGGAGTGGTGGATGAAGGAGTGAGTATTGGGTGAAGGAGTGGTGGATGAAGGAGGGAGTATTGGGTGATGGAGTGAGTATTGGGTGAATGAGTGGATGAAGGAGTGAGTATTGGGTGAAGGAGTGAGTATTGGGTGAAGGAGTGGTGGATGAAGGAGTGAGTATTGGATGATGAAGGAGTGGTGGATGAAGGAGTGAGTATTGGGTGAAGGAGTGGGTAGAAAGGAGTGAGTATTGGGTGAAGGAGTGGTGGATGAAGGAGTGAGTATTGGGTGAAGGAGTGGTGGATGAAGGAGTGAGTATTGGTGAAGGAGTGGATGATGAAGGAGTGAGTATTGGGTGAAGGAGTGAGTATTGGTGAAGGAAGTGAGTATTGGGTGAAGCGAGTGGTGGATGAAGGACGTGAGTATTGGGTGAAGGAGTGGTGGAATGAAGGAGTGAGTATTGGGTGAAGGAGTAATAAGTTGAAAAAAATCACATCTGAAAATCCCAGCACAAAAAAAAAAAATCCCCCCCAAACCCTTCCGAAAAATCCCCCCTACAAAAAAAGTTGCAAAAAACTCGCATCTGAAAATTCCCACAAAAAAAAAAAAAAAAAAAAAAAAAAAAAAATTCTGAAAATATCCCCTACCCAATTTCCCACACAAGACCAAATTAAATTAAAGGGGATGTTTTGTGTTGGTAAATCTGGAGTAGCCGAATCCCCCAAACTATTCCAAGCAACAACAAAACACTATTATTTTTGCTCTTCTGCTGGTCCTGTTGTTTCCTGGCATACTTTGGAGGAATCATGGCACTCCAATGTAAAAAAAAAAAAAAAAAAAAAAAAAAAAAAAAAAAAAAAAAAAAAAAAAAAAAAAAAAACACTCCAATGTACCCAAAAAAAAAAAAAAAAAAAGTAAATATTGAAAGAATTACCGTTATTGCGTACGGTTTTTCTACCTTAATTAATTATATACCCACTTCTTTAGACCATTCTAAGACTATTTTCTACCTTCATTACCCCTCTTATTTAGACAATACTAAGATTATTATTTTTTCTTCTATGGCATTTCCTCCACAAATGCCCCATTTCCAAGATAGGGCATATTCAAATGGGGCATTTTGAAATTAGCCTGACTTTACCTGACCTTATCTAACCTAACCTAGACCACAAGCAGACTACCCGGGACCTAACCTGGGCAAACTACCGGGAAAATAACCGTACGTGGTAAAGTACACTCTCCCAAAAAAGTATTATACAGACAGAGAGAGAGAGAGAGAGAGTATTGCATGCAGGAATCATTATTATTATAGTCTTCCCAATTGACAGAGGCACCACAACAACAAAATCATGCAACAAAAAAAATACACCAATTGCTGGCTAGATCCTGCTGAGAAATGATGGAAGCTACATGTATGACTGTACTGTGGGGGTTGGTATTCCTGTTGCCAATGAGTTGACTCTCATTTCTGTACTAACGTGAAATCCTCCAGCATACATAATTCATACATTAGGCAAGTCGTGGAGTAAGAGTTGTGACTTCATTTTTTACAGATATACATTATGTGATTTTAATGATTGATGGTTTTTGGGGAATTTACTGAATTATTGAATATAATGAGAATGATAACCCAGTGAATAAATTTACCAAATCGGATTTTAACCCAAAAAGGAATCTTTGAGTAGATTCGCTGTAACTGTAGTATTTTGTCTTAAATATAATAGGGTAGGATTAAGTAGGCTTATACTTTTTCTTCTCACACTTCTAAATAAGGTTTTGTAAAGTAACACAAACAGACATTGCCCTCTCCAGAAAGTGACGTGTATAAACAAACATGTGAACCAACCACCAACACCTCAAAGCTTCACTCGATAATCTCGGGGCCTCATCAGTCTCAGGCCACGACTGACGGCCTTCTGTCCCGATGTAGAGCTATATAAAAAAAAGTAGTTTGGGGAAGAGTGTACTTTACCACGTACGGTTATTTCCCGGTAGTTTGCCCAGGTTAGGTCCCGGTAGTCTGCTGTGGTCTAGGTTAGGTTAGGTAAGGTCAGGTAAAAGTCAGGCTAATTTCAAAATATCTTGATAACTTTATATACCATTCGGCAACTACAGTGTGAAATAGTTGAGTTTTCAGCATTAGAAAGGGACAAATCTTACCATAATATTTGAAATTTCTCTAATAGGTAAGGAAATGCTAATATGTTTCGATTTGCATCCACTATAGTTTCTCTGACTCATGAAGCAATACGAATATACATAATTGGCAACTGATCTGCAGGAATACCACTATCTATAAGGTTTCAAAGTAATGTACCATAATACTACGTTTATTGTCATTTTCGTTCATTCGTTTTAATGCCGATATATACTTTTTTGGGAGTGTAAAACAGGAATTAAATGACTGGGGCAAAATAATACTGGGACCTACGTACTAGTCGGATCTGGCAACACTGCTAAAAAACTTACGGTAATTCTTTCCATAGATACCAAAATAATTACAGTACCACCTTAGTTAATTAAATACCCACCAGCATGAGCGAGCCGGACCCCCCTCCTAAACCCCCCCAAGCCTGTCCCCCTATTCCCGCACCCCCCCAAGCCTATCCCCCTATTCCCGCACCCCCCAGTCCCCCCCTACTCCCGCACCCCCCAGTCCCCCCCCTCCCAAGCCTGTCCCCCTATTCCCACACACCACCCCCAGTCACCCCCCCCAAGCCTGCCCCCTATTCCTGCACCCCCCCATAACCCCCCACACCCACCCAAGCCTGTCCCCCTACTCCTGCACCCCCCACACCCACCTAAACCCCCCCAAGCCTGTCCCCCCAACACCCACCTAACCCCCCCAAACCCTGTCCCCCTACTCCTGCACCCCCCCAGTCACCCCCCCCCCCCAGCCTGTCCCCCTATACTCCTGCACCCCCCAGTCCCCCCCCCCCAGCCTGTCCCCCTATACTCCCGCACCCCCCAGTCCCCCCCCTACTCCTGCACCCCCCACACCCAACTTAAACCCCCCCCAAGCCTATCCCCCTACTTCTGCACCCCCCCAGCCTGTCCCCCTATACTCCCGCACCCCCCAGTCCCCCCCCCCCCCCCTACTCCTGCACCCCCTTAATTAAATACCCACCAGCATGAGCGAGCCGAACCACCTCTGAATGGGAGGAGTCGAGTACACTGGCTCCGTTGATGGCCAGTATAATATCACCCACTTCGAGACCCGATTCCTCCGCTGGGGTTTGAGTCTCGATGGCCGACACCACTACGGGTCTCGAGCCATGGATCCGGAACCCGAATTCGCCCGAGTCTCGGCTCACTGTTACGGTCTTGTCTGTTTCTGTGGTTATAAAGAAAGGGAAGGGGAGGGAGGAAGGGAGGGATGAAGGGAGGAAGGAGGGAGGGATGGAGGAGGGAAGGGAGGAAGGAGGGAGGGATGGAGGAGGGAAGGGAGGAGGGATGGAGGGAGGAAGGAGTGGAGGGAGGGAGGTAGGGATGAGGGAGGAAGGGAGGAGGGATGAAGGAAGGGAGGAGGGATGAAGGAAGGGAGGGAGGAAGGAAGGAAGGGAGAGATGAAGGATGGGAGGGAGGGAGGGAGGGAGGAAGGAAGGAAGGGATGAAGAGATGGTGTTGGGAGGGTAGAGAATAAAAAGGTTATTATATCATTATTATTATTATTATTATAAAAGATAACAATACTATAATACTGTAATAATAATAATAATAATACTATGACAATAATAATAATAATAATAATAATACTGTAATAATAAAAATAAAAATACCTGTAATAATAATAATAATAC
>JAWQEG010006613.1:0-16823 GCA_033782935.1 Petrolisthes cinctipes
ACCACAGGAGAAAACAAAGGCAGGTCAGTAAGTACTTTCGTGTATTACATCTTCAGACATCTTCAGGTGTGTGTGACCATTCTGTCTGAAGATGTAATACACGAAAGTACTTACTGTCCTGCCTTTGTTTTCTCCTGTGGTTACTCTGCAATTATATCTCACGGTGAAGTGAGCTTTCTGCATATATATATATATATATATACATACACACACACACACACACACACACACACACACACACACACACACACACATATTATAGTAGCAATAGCTCTACTTTCGACCATTAGTTTGTATCACTTGTATATTTCCCTGATAAATAACTAAAAATAATGGCCAAAAAATAGGTGTTTATTTCCTTTAGCTCTAAGGGTTTATCTTAGAACCAGTAATATAAGCTAAATTGCTTTATCCAGTTGCTTGGGATGCCTGCCTGATACGGTGCCTTACCACATAAAAGTGTAATGTTGTTTTTAAGTTGTTCCAGGAAGGGTTGAGCGCTGATGTCTTGTGTGTGAGTAAAAGTTTATTATATCCTGATGATAAGATATTCCTGTGAGCATGTTTGTGTGTTGGGAAAAGTTTGTCCAGTGTTGATAGGACGGTGTGTGTGTGTGTGTGTGTGTGTGTGTGTGTGTGTGTGTGTGTGTGTGTGTGTGTGTGTGTAAAAACGATACGTATGAATGAGTGAGTTAACATTGTGTGTTTGTGTGTGTGTGTGACCGATACGTATGAATGAATGAGTTAACCTTGTATATTTAACCTTACATGCGTTGTCAAGTGAATGGATGCTTGAGTGAGTGAGTAAGTGTCCCATTCCTTTCTTTCTTTTTCTCCCTTTCGCTGTACTGACTTGAGGATCGAGGTCTTTTAGGTTCAATTACGGACACATAAAACAGACACATTAGAAACGGGAGGACCTACAGTATGTATAGAGTATGAATAGAGTATGTATAGAGTAGTGTGTGAGTGGTTGTGTTGAGTGATGCCTCCTTCCCTATGCTCAACGAGTGGCCTGTATCGGGTGTGTCTGTTTAATGTGTCTGCAACTGTACATTAATGATAAATAATAATCATAATAATAGAAAATAATGAATAATCGTAAAATTACATCTCGTATCTCTAAATATAATAAGGCTCCTGAGTGGCAGTGTGTGATCGGGGAAGAAGAGTGTTTGTGGAGAATCTGAAGACTACTGATTTATCCAGACTGTGCCACATAACAGACTACCCTAAATGAGGTAGGCTATAGTCAGTCTCACAACACAGCTTGGAGGAATGAAGAGTCTCCAATTCGCCAACAGCATCTTCCCCGATAAACCGTTAATAGATTAAATACCTCTCTAGCCAGACGTTAATTCAGCTGGAGCAACTGATTCCTCCAAACTATTCTAAGCAAGAGGCCACCATTATTTTTATTCATCTGGTCCTGGTTTCTCTCATATTTTGGAGGAATCAAGGCGCTCCAGTGTGTACCAAAAGTGGAATGTCAACAGATTTACAGTCATTAGGAATACGTAGGAAGCTGATGTTGTTATTATTATTGTGTTACAGTTTATTCTGGTAATACTGTGGTTAATGATAATGATGATATAGAGAACAGCAATGATAATGATTATGATAATGACTACGATGACGATGATGATGATAATGATGTATGACAACCCAGCTTCAAAATATGAGTGTAAAGGTCTATTCTGCCACACAGCCCTCACTTCTCGTGTTGGCTAAGACCTCATGAATAGCCTATGAGGTGAAGTTGTTGTCTGGGAGTTGTCAGAGTGTTACTGTGAAATGCATGTTGTCTGCAGGTATTGTGAGGAATCCAACAAACACATTTATTCAGATACATACATACATACTTTATGATACATTCAGATACATACATACATACTTTATGATACATACAGATGCATATTTTATGATACATACAGATACATACATACTGTACATGCATACATACTTTATGTTACATGCAGATGTATACATACATACTTTATGATATATAAAGATACATACATGCACACTTTATGATACATACATACATACATACATACATACTAGTACATGTAAAGACATATCGCTGCATGCACAGTGATATAAATACAGATTCTTATAGATGTATACTGTACATACACATATATTCAAATACCTAAAGATACATTCATACAGATGCATACAATTTCCTAGCAATGCATATATACAGCGATATAACAAATATATAGATATACATAAAACGTACAAGAAAATATGAAATCTACGATGGTATTTTTGTATCAATGCTAAAACCAAGATCTAGCTAAAACATTCTTTCTTATATAACTTTACCACAACTGCAGGTATGAAGCGGATGTTGCTGAATTATTATGGTTGTGTGGCTTCTGGCTGATTGCTTCCTTTTTGTAGAGGTGTTGATCAAAGCAACATCCATGCAGTCTTTGGAATTTACGTGCTTTTTTACTCAATCCACGTGTTTTGCTAAACTCACGTGCTTTGCTAAATTCACATGCTTTGCAAAATTCACGTGCCTTATGAATCTCACGTGCTCGATGGAATTCACGTGCATCACTCAACTTTTTACATACATGCACTGAGGGTTGACGTGTCCTTGGAACTCGTGTGCTCAGATGAACTCAACTTGGTGTGTGTGTGTGTGTGTGTGTGTGTAGCTTCTATATAGGTGTGTGTGTGTGTGTGTGTGTGTGTGTGTAGCTTCTTCTATATAGGTGTGTGTGTGTGTGTGTGTGTGTGTGTGTGTAGCTTCTATATAGGTGTGTGTGTGTGTGTGTGTGTGTGTGTGTGTAGCTTCTTCTATATAGGTGTGTGTGTGTGTGTGTAGCTTCTTCTATATAGGTGTGTGTGTGTGTGTAGCTTCTTCTATATAGGTGTGTGTGTGTGTAGCTTCTTCCATATATGTGTGTGTGTAGCTTCTTCCATATAGGTGTGTGTGTGTGTGTGTGTGTGTGTGTGTGTGTGTGTGTGTGTGTGTGTGTGTGTGTGTGTGTGTGTGTGTGTGTGTGTGTGTGTGTGTGTGTGTAGCTTCTATATAGGTGAGTGTGTGTGTGTGTAGCTTCTTCCATATAGGTGTGTGTGTAGCTTCTTCCATATAGGTGTGTGTGTGTGTGTGTGTGTGTGTGTGTGTGAAGGCAAGGCTCTGCAGTGTGTCGTGACGGTGCCGCTACAGGTATGTATGTATGTCTCTGGTGCCCCCCTTGTATTGATTTCCCACAAGGATCCCAAAGCATGGTCAACAACACACACACGCCATGGTATCTTTCACACACACACACACACACACACACACACACACACACACGACTTTGGGCCTCCAACACCAGCGCCTACAGTAGTGAGTGAAGAGGTAGGCAAGGGAGAGGTGGGTGTTGGCTGCTTAAGGGGAGAGTATACTTTTGGTACATTGGAGCGCCTTGATTCCTCCAAAGTATGCCAGAAAACAGGACCAGGGAAACGAAAATAATGGTGGTCTGTTGCTTGGAATAGTTTGGAGGAATAATTTGCTGCTCTGGATTTACCAACACTGTATCCTCCCCTTAAGGTGTTGCAGTATATCAACGTCACTATAAAGGTTAGGAAAATATAAATGAAAGAATGAAGAGTTAGTGTGGACATTACTATGGGCCAGCGACTGAGGACCAGGAGTCGAATTTGCCAGAAAAAGTCATATTTAGACCAACAACAACAACAATGACGAAGAAACAACAAGGTTAACAACAACAGCAGCAGGAAAAACAATAACCAAACAGCCAACAACAACGTCATCATTATCAACAACAGCAAGGACAACAACCAAAGGCTAACGACAACAGCAGCAGCAACAAGAACATGAAGACGAAGACAACAACAGCAACAACATCAACATCAACAACAACATCGACAATACGCTAAAGACACCAGCAGCAACAACAAAAGCTAACAACAAGAATAATAAAAACAAGATAACAACAACAGTAACAACACACGAGCAACATTAGGAGCAAGGACAATAACAACAACAACAACAACACCAACAACAACAAAGTCAACAGCAATAAAAGGATAAAAGCTATCCATTACATAAATCTCTCTTGTTACAAAATGTCTCTCTGAAAATATGTCATAAAAATATTGGTGAGTTTTGTATGGTAATGCTGAGATAAGGTTGTGTTGGTGGTGCCTCGCTATATGGACGTGACAGCGGACATTGCAGGTGTGTGGTGGTATGTGTGAGTGAGTGTGTTATTGAGCGTGGAGCTGGAACCTTGCTTACTCACTCACTCCTCCCACCATCACAGTCATATACACGCACTCATTTATGGTATCTCATTTTTATGATCTTCACATCATACTTGTTTACTCCTCCTTCCTTCTATTGAGTCCAAGCAAGTATTTTCTCTTTATATCATTATAAAGTTTCGTTGACTTGCTCTAAATGTTTGCCTTGGTTTCAAGCTAGTTCATTTCTGTCACATAACTACTCCACACATAAATTCTCCATAGACATATTCACACACACACACACACACACACACACACACACACACACAGACCTCCCTGACTAAAAATCAAAATAACTCACAACTCCCGCCTCCCTCGTAGTCACACTCACTTTTGCTCCACTCGCTGCATACACACACACACATACACCTAATCCGTCGCCGTTGTGAAAATTATTATCTACCTGAAGTGTTCTGTACATTTCCACATCTTAGAGCGTCTGAAGAAACCAACATGTGTGAAGCTGAAAGGAAGAAACCGAAACTAATAGGATTCGATCTAGGTGGGTGTTCTTGTTGTTTTGATCATAGTCGTGAAGATAATATCTATGTGTTTGTGCCAATCTCTCTCTCTCTCTCTCTCTCTCTCTCTCTCTCTCTCTCTCTCTCTCTCTCTCTCTCTCTGTGTGTGTGTGTGTGTGTGTGTGTGTGTGTGATGGTGGAGACGAGCAAGTGAAATCACAACTAATATTGGTGTGTATGTTATTATATAATGTAATGGTGAAGATGATAGTGGAACCTCTGCATTAATTTAATAATATTGTTCAGTTCATGGCAGGAAATCATTATATAATTCAAACTACGAAATTTAAGCTTTTACTCTTATTAAAGCAAGTTCAAATAATAACTTAGCTACTTACTTTGGATGTTCGCTTTTGCTGAATAACAGTTTAATGATGCAAAGGTAAAAATATATGAAACTGAGAAAACATAATGATTTAATATATATAAATCACACTAGCAGTTTGGACTATAATGGAAATCTTCTTAGTATTCTAACCATGTTACCTGTTGTTTCATCTTGTTTACCTTCAATGTAGACGTTGTTGGTGTAGTGGACAGTGTGCATGCTGTGACATCCACAAGCTGATCTATTAATATTGTTACTTGTCAATCACCAGCACAATATTTTATTCTTAGCAAGGCTTCACACAACGCAGCTTATTCCCTTGATATATTACTCTTGTATCTAAAGCAAAGTAACAACATATTAAAAATTTATTGTGTAAATAAAGTGAATTTGACTGCGATTTTATTAACAACAACAACAACTAACTTTGAATTAAAATACATTGCTTAAATGTCATAAAGAACCCACTCTAAAGTTAGAAACATTACTTTGTCCAGGTCAGTGTGTGAGAATATTGTCAGTTCAATGTGTCACGCGATGGTGTTACAACATTCATTCCCAGGCTTAGTGTACTGGGCCATGACACAACGACCGCTCTCATACTTAGGCTTACTCTACATATATACATACATTGACTTGTATTTCCCATTTGTTATGTAACGAGTAACTACCTTTCAAGGATTTAAGTTAAGCATTTGATATGTGACTGGAAACAAGTATGTATATTCATAGTAAGTAAAGGTGACATAATGTAATGGTGTAATGTATGTGTGTTCCAGACTTCACCCTCTGGCCATTCTTCATGGACTGCCAATATAGAATTCCCTTCACCAAGTCTCAGTAAGTTCATGCCTTTCCTTCCCATGTTATAATTATGAGGTCCATTCTGACATCAAGTGTTGAGTGTATCAGTGATTTGTCTCCTTCACACTTCGTCTAGTTTGATTTATGAATACACTAATCTCTCAATATTCAGGTGTTACCCTTGACAAGTTAATTCATATGACCTTACTTTGAGGCCAGAGGAATATACACTTAGAATTTATTCGTCAATCCAGTTCTATACTTGTAGTAGTAATAGTAAGAAATATAAATTAGAAAATAAGAATATGGGGAAGAATGCAGCAACATGCGATACAGAAACACATGAGTCATAGTCTGCGTAATTAATTAAAATATGATACATTATATTTCTTCATCTGCTTGATGGATTAAAACTCTGGTGTGTCAAATTTACACTACATCTGGTTGGTGTAGACGACTTTATACATGGCTGACCCATAGATATTTATGTTAATATGATCTCACCTGTTGTATTAGTCTAGTCAGTCATGTTAAGAAGAGTAAGTTAAAAACAGATTGTCTGAAAAAAAAAAAAATAATAAAAAAAAAAAAAATAATAATAATAATAATAATAATATTGGAGGGTTTCAGCATTATGATAGAGGGAATATTTTGTACATGGCTTTTAATTTTAGTGGTTCCTTCCAACTATGGCAGGAAACATACTAATACATTCTTATTGGAGCCAAGAATCTGTATTGTAGTATTGTTAGGAGGAATTATCGTCTCTTCAGTTTATATCCTGTTGAATATGTACCGATTCCTTATTAAGGGGAGAACCTCTTTGTGGTAAATTGGAGTTATTCTGATTCCTCCAAAGTATGACAGGAAATAGGACCATATTAATAAAAACAATGGCGGCCTGTTGTTTGTAGTAATTTGGAAGAATCAATTGCTCCAGATTGTCCATCACTGATCTTTCCTCTTAAGTAATATGACCTTAAACATAGTCTCACATACAGTTGCGACCTCGAGTATTTATCCATCCACTCCCAGCCAACCCCGACACGTAACACCATCGCAAACATGGATACGAGGGGTGAAGTAAGGCAACACTCGTCAACCTGTGTCGAATCAATTAGTTGAGCCAGCGAGAAGGTGGAGGGAAGACAGTGTTTTGGCTGATTCGACTCGGGTTGATGATCCTTCCCCTGATTCATCCCTCATATTCCTAGTTGTGATGGTGTTTATTATATGTCTGGGTTGGCTTGGAGTGGGTGGATACATACTCCAGGCCACAACTGTACATCCCAGTGTTTGTAAGTTCCAAATGAGTTACTTAGCTGTGTAAAGTTTTGGTATAATTTGCCTTGACCTACATTGATTTAATGAGGAAGTTTGTACATTCTTGCCAGGGAAAAAAGAAATGGAGTATAGTGTATGATGTATAACTATTACTGTAATGTGAATGAGTGAGTGAATGAGTGAGTGAAGAGAGTATGTATGGTACCCCAGAGGAGGAGATGTGGTGGACTCCCGCAACAGAAGGGCGGCGCCTTATCCTGAGGTATCTGAAGTCCTGAGGCATCTACATGAGGAAGGGTACGTGCTAGCGGTGGCCTCACGCATTAAGGAGGGGGAGGGCGCCAACCAGCTCCTCTCCCTCTACGGCTGGGACCAACACTTCACCTACAAGGAGATCTACCCGGGGTCAAAGATCGCACACTTCGAGAGGTTTGTTTGTCAGTCCACTCCATTACTTTCTGATCATTTTTCTGTTATTATTATTATTATCATTATTATTATTAGTAGTAGTAGTAGTGTTTTTGTTTGTGGTGTTGTTGTTCTTTTTTTTACTATTATTATTCTTATTCTGGCTGAGGATTAATGTCCACAAACGATATCCTCAACGTTAATCGCAAGAAACAGAAGCTCAACTCTCACAAATATAGAGTATAGTGCATAGACAGTGAGCCCCAGATGAAAAATGGATATATTGTTTCGTTGACATTCTGATTGATTGGTTGTAACCGATTATGTCTATTAAAAAATTAGATGTCCAAAGCTGAGGTCTTTGGAAGGCCAAGCAGAGTTGAAAGTTGTCGCTGATGATTAAAGTCACTACGGGAATATTTTTCTTTTAATCATTAGGTTATGATTCTCTATTGAAATAAATTACAATTTGATTCTTCTTTCATTCAAAGCTTAGTTTGATGATGATATCTGGTATGGTCTAGGAGGAGTTAGGTTCGGACATTTTTTAAAATCTGGGTCACAGGAACTGAGGTTGACCACCAGGCTAATCCAAATTAGGTTTAAAACCTTCCTCAGTACTGTAGGAAACTTCCCTGAAAGTCTGGTGATGATATCTAGTATGGTCTAGGAAGAGTTAGGTTCGGACATTTTCCAAAATCTGGGGCACAAGAACTGTGGTTGACCACCTGGCTAAAAAGCTTTCCAAAATCAGGGGAAGAAAAATGTCTGATAATTTAGAAGACTCGTTTTGCTCGCGAAAACCGCTCACTTCGCTCGGGATAAAAATAATTAGTTATTTGAAAAAAGGAATATTCTACATCCATCACCAATCATAGGCTTACTGACCTTCTGTTCCAACTGTTAATAGCGATAAAAATTAACATGTTTTTCTTTATGTAAAACTTTAAATGATTTCATTATATTTGTCAAGAAAGAAAGATCTTATGAGAGTGTTTAGTGTCTATCCTCTTTCCATAATGAGGACTTCTATTGTAGACGAACTGGAAACCCATTGATTCCTCCAGACACTGCCAGATAATCCAGGCCATGTTATTTGTATTTGGTCCAAAGTTTGATCATTTATGGTAAACATGTTGGATGACTCTGAGGTTAATAACACCTGAGGGTTTGATACACATGAATAAAGTTTAGAATGTTAATAATAAAATACTTAGCCTTGCATGACTCTGGAGTTTTTTATTTGTTCAGCATAAAATAGCCAAGTAATCATTATGCTAAGGATGGTATGATATCGTTACATTTAACTTTTCAGTGTAATCAAACCATAAAATTAAAAGAAAAAAGTACTATGACACAAATTTTATGCCTTACTGTTTATAATCTTAGTATGTTTTTCCCAAATAGTTTTATAACTCATAAGTAGGGTATAAACGAGTATGTCTAGCCAGTATCATATCAACATTACCCAACCTCAAGTTTTACAACAAATCGCGTTGTTAAATCGAGACATTATCCAATTCGGTGTAATTTAAGGTACAGTCCATGCATCAATTTGGTGAGGCTATACTTAGGTAACGTTACACCTTTACCTCAGTGAGTGGTCGAGGGTCGTTAGTCATGCCACCCCTGTCATGTTATCCTCATTACACACCCTGGGGACTTGTTTGCTTCAACTCGACCACATTCACGCCCAATTCCCGTATCAGTCCGTGGTGTAATTAGTCATGCGAGCTGCTCTGGTTGACTGTTGTTGTTTTATGTCCCTCTGCTGCAGCTCTTGGGTCGTTTCATTACCGTGTTTGTGCTTTGCTGGTCACTTTTTTTGTTTTTTATGTAGTTAGGTGTAATTTTTTTTTTTTTTTTTTTTTTTTTTTTTTTTTTTTTTTTTTTTTTTTGTCTGGGTAATAGCATATATTTATTTATTTCTCCGTTAATTTAATTACATACTTTTAGACACAGTACTTTTATAGTTGCATATAGTTATCTAGTGTTATTTAGTGGGGTAATGTCAGTGTCAGAAAATCAAAGGTGTTTTATTCTTTCAAACTATCAAATGAAACAAACAATCTCAATGAACGATAGCATAGTTTGAAGACATGAGGAGCCTTCCAATTCGTCCACACTGTATTACACCCACCATACATTTAGCCTCCCCTTCTATTTAATTAATGTCATTGCAGCATCAAGAGAAAATCCGGGCTCGAGTTCAGTGAGATGTTGTTTTTCGACGACGAGGAGGGGAACCGGAGAGAGTTGGCGACCATCGGTGTCCTACAGGTGATGGTGAGGGGAGGCGTCACCAGGAAACTCGTCAAAAATGGACTCAAACTCTATGCAAAGTAGATGGTCAAACCCCCCCACCCCCCCACCCCCACCCCCACCCCCAACACCCAGCCCCAATATCATCACCGCTAGCCTTGGCGTCTGTGTGTGTGTGTGTGTGTGTGAGGAATAGAGGGAAAGCAGAGTGTGTGTGTGTGTGTGTGTGTGTGTGAGGAATAGGCGGAAAGCAGTGTGTGTGTGTGTGAGAGAGAGAGGAATAGGCGGAAAGCAGAGTGTGTGTGTGTGTGTGATATAATCAGAATAAAGACACTAAAATGAAAAAAAGTAATTAAAATTGTAGCATGATTTTTTTTTTTTTTTTTTTTTACTGTAAAACCTCCTGGCAACTTATCTACCAATCACCTTCGTCGTTATATATTTTACTGTCATTCATTCATGGGGGTAAATAAACTCTCTTCCGCATTATTGTACACCTATATATATACAGTTTGTTTGATCCTGTTATCGAAGCTGTTTATAACGAATTTTATTGCTGTGAAAATTTGTAACATGTTTCGGGTTCGAGGATTTGATCTGAAGACAAAGTAAAGAAACCTCGTTAGGGAAGGTTCTACTTAAAATAGTCTTTATTAAATCCGTCTGTGATTTCTAGATTATGGGTTTCACAATATACTATGCATTTAACTGTTGTCATCTGTTGTAGAATTGATACCAATAAAGTTTGTACACTGCCTAAACGTTTTTCATATTAGTAAGATGGCACAAACAGTGAATGAAGGAAGGAAAATGAGGAAGTTGGTCCCAGTATGATAAATGGATGTGGTGAGGCCAAATAAAGCACTTCCTACCCTATACTGTATGCTGTTAATTTTGTGTACTGCACTCTTATCAATCCTATGGTCTGTAAGTCCCTGCCATACATTGTACTCTGTAATAGCTGCTCTGTTATTCCAAATGCTATTTAATGCTTTTATCATACCCAATTCTCGGTAATGTCCTATTATATCACATACTGTTTGCTATTCTGTTCTTTCCTGTGATCTGATATGCCTTCCTTCGTTGTGTATTGTTCCATCTGTACCTATTGTAACATACACGCAATGTCTTCTTCTGATCTATGCTCACTGATGCCATACCTCATCTTATGCTATATATTTCACTCCTGTGCCCTATGTTCTACAGTATTGATGTTTATCTTCTATACCCTATTCCTTTGTATTCCACTTTACTACAGTACAAACTCAGTGTTATGTATTTCTTTGTATCTAATATACAAAGCTAACTTTTTAGAGTTCGTGGGTCACCTATCCTTCCCTCCTTCCCAATTTTATTCACACAGTAGAGGTATTTTATCTTTGCCCCTCAGCTGTGTGGTAAGTATAAGAGAGAGAGAGAGAGAGAGAGAGAGAGAGAGAGAGAGAGAGAGAGAGAGAGACCCAGGAGGTGGAATGAAGGCACGATGCTCCGATAATTCAAGTTGTTATATACTACCCTATTCTAACCTTAACTCGGTATTGCCCTTTACAACTGTACTTTCTGTGATGCCTTTATACAGTACTGTTTACTCTCTTTACGTTCTGTGTTATCTAATTTTCTTCTTGCAAAGGGTCACTGCAGTTCTAATGACATCAACACAATGAAGTGGAAACAACGGAGCCGGATTTTATTATCAGTATGTCAGTAATTAAGTATATTATTTATAAGAGATTATGTCAGTTAATTAAGAATATAGATAAATAAATAAATAGATACCCTTCTTATATAATGGGGTTGCCTGTTCCTTGGCAAACGCTGGTTGCATTTTCACTATTTCTTTAGCTGGCAACACAAACACTCTGCAGACTTCATGACATAAATGTTGCATGACCATGGTGCAGCCCTGGTTTGTATTCCTTCCACAAAGAAAAAAAAACACAACACACACACACACACACACACACACACACACACAGTCAGGGAGAATCTAGTTACTCAAATAAAGATAATGATATTGTCTGAACGGTGTTGGTGAGTTAGAATTGGAAAAATTGTTGAAGGTAATCTCTTGTGGTCAAACTGGATTGCTGCTGCTGATTCATCCAAGCTATACAACAAAACAAATGCCATGATTGAATACAGTATAGGTTTGTTTCCTGGCACAGTATCTAGGAAGTTGTAGCCCTTCATTTTGACCAGCAGAATAATATTTCCCATTTAACACAGTGTACAGTCGCTACTCATTATTTTTTATCCAATTCTGCTATGCATAGTCGAAAACGCAGTAGAGAACCCTTTCCGAAAGTTATAAATGACGGGGGAAGCTTCGTGAAAAAATAATTACGTCACACGATTCGAAATTTCAGTATAAGATTTATACGAATTGTAGTTTGGTTCATGATAATACTTAAGGGTCATGGTCAATAGTTCTGTTCCCCTCTGGAGCCGAAGATTCGTATTATCGTGACATTAATTAAAGGAGGTAATACACTTTTGGTAAATCTGGAGCAGATTATTCCTGCCAACTTTTCCAGGCAACAGGATATCATTATTTTTGTTCATCTCGTCTTGTTTCCTCGCGTACTTTGGAGGAATCAAGGCACTCCAATGTAGCAAAAGTGTATTATCCCCTTAATGGTGATGATACACTTTGGTACATTGGAGTGCCTTGATTCCTCCAAAGTATGTCAGGAAAAGGTACCAGCTCGGTCAATAAAAATGATGGGGGGGGGGGTGTCCTGTTGCTTGGAAGAGTTTAGAGGAATAAATATCTCCAGATTTACCAACACAAATCCCTTTACTAGTGTACATTATTTTTAGGACCTCTATACAGTAACACGAAAAGAATAATATTGTCCCCTTCATGATAATATTAATCTCATACTTCACCACTAGACAGGAGAAGAAAACAATACGACTTTTGACTACGACTGTACGTACCACTACCCACGACCACCTTCCCTCCCTCCCTCCCTCCCTGTCTGTCTGTCTGTCTGTCTGTGTGTGTGTGTGCCTGCCTGCCTGATCCAATAAGTTGTGGGGAGGCAGGCGTGCACGTGAGCTCATAAAGCCTGAGTCTGGCTGGAAAAGATGGCCACGCTTATCCTCCTAAGCTGCTTGTAGAAAGAACCTCACCAGTGTTGTTTAAGGTGTGTGTATGTATGTATGTATGTATGTATGTATGTATGTATAGTAAGAACGTCACCAGTGTTGTTTAAGGTGTGTGTGGTTGTGTGTGTGTGTTGTTTAAGATTAAGGTGTGTGTGTGTGTGTGTGTGTGTGTGTGTGTGTGTGTGGTTATTTTATCAATTTTTTCCATATTTTTGTTGATGCATGTGTGACTGTTTATGTATTATTAACCTCGATGGCAGGAGTGACTCGCCTCTGTGGTATTCCTATCGTCTGGTTGGGTGCTTCTTACGTGTTTAAGAGGGTGTGTAGTACAGTGTAGTTGGTGGTAAATCTGGAGCAAATTATTCCTCCAAGCTATTCCAAGCAACAGATTACTATTATATTCATTCATTGGCCCTGTTTCCTGACATAATTTAGAGGAATCAAGACACCCCAATGTACTACCAAAAGTGTATTAACCCCTTAAGCCACTATGAAACACACGATAAGTCCGGCAGTTTCATTTATAATTCTGACTCCTAGCAATGGTCATTACGTGCACGAAAGGCTTACATATGTTGGGTCAGGAAGCGAGGAATACAAAGGTTTTTCATACAGCAAGGACAGCTGGCACGCGGGGAAACAAGTGATAAAGGAAAGCCATATTATAGTACGGGTTATTATGCCATTACTGTATTATTATTTTGTAGATCGGTAAGCTTGTTATTTTCTTGTCATACATCTGTGTACACGACTGTATATTTGTGTCGTCTTTGTGACCCTCTGACGACTGGCATGAATTGAATTAATGTATTACCATTCTAAGATTTATATTTGAGAATAGTACATTGTTAGAAGTAAGCCCTGGGATCGTGGTGGTGGGTGTTGGGGTAGGAGTCGTGGATGTGGGGGCTGGGTTCGTGGTGGTGAGTGTTGGAGCAGGTGTGGGTTCCAAGTGGTGGGTGTAAGGGTAGGAGTCGTGGATGTGGGGGATGGGGTCGTGTTGGTGAGTGTGTGGGGGCTGGGGTCGTGGTGGTTGGTGTGGGGGCTGGGGTCGTGGTGGTGGGTGTGGGGGCTGGAGTGGGTGTGGGGGTTGGAGTCGTGGTGGTGGGTGTGTGGGATGGTGAGGGGTCCTGGTGGTGGGTGTGGGGGCTGGGATGATCGTGGTGGTGGGTGTGTCGGGGCTTGAATGGTTGGGTGTGTGTTGACTGGAGTCCTGGTGGTGCATGGGTGTGTGGGCTGGTGTGGTGTCCTAGTGGTGGGTGTGAGCGTCATGTTGTTGGGTGCAGTGTTGTGGAAACTTCTCGGTAACCGTGTGGACGCCCTGCTTTCTCTTCCTCCACTCCTTCCACACATGCTCCTCTCTCTTCCTACCTCACTTAATCTCTCTCTGCCTTCCCTCTCCTTTCTCTCTCCCTCCCATTTTGTCTCTCTCCACCTCTCCCACCATATCTCACTCCACTTTCCTCAAACTTATTTCTCTCTACCTCCCCTCTCCACCCTCTCCCAGTTTTTTCCTCCTCCATCTCACCTTCTCCCTCTTCCCTTTCTCATCTTATTGCTCTCTCCAACCTGCCACCATATTTCTTCCATTTATTAATTCATTTCTTTCCCCACCACCCCACCCTTCCTTTTCCTCCTCCTATCTTTCTTTCCACTGCATCTACCATCCCTCTCAAACTCCTTTTCTATCCACACCATAGTTTTCTTCCCTGTCCCATGCACTTCCTCCCTTTCCACTCCTATCCTTCTCCTCTTCCACCTCACGTCTCCTCTTTCTGCTCTTCCGTCTCACACACGGGTGGGACTGAAGACTTGTAAGGGTGTTTTCAGATTTCCCCAGGTAGTACTTGTGGTGTAAGTGCCGCTTTTCTGTCACTCTGTCTAACCATCCATGGTCCTTTCCCTTCCCCCCACTCCTCTCCCCCCCCAACCGTATAAGCCCAACTTTCTTGGTCATTATATCTACCTTTAGTTCCTCTCTCACGCACATGCATATACATTTACTCACGTCTCTCTCTCTCTCTCTCTCTCTCTCTCTCTCTCTCTCTCTCTCTCTCTCTCTCTCTCTCTCTCTCTCTCTCTCTCTCTCTCTCTCTCTCTCTCTCTCTCATTGAAGTACCAGTTGAATAAAAAAAACTTCCTACTGTGATTAACGACTGGTATGCAAATGAATTTCCTCACATATGCATAATAACTGAATAATTCCCAGCATATTGGGCCACCCTTCATAATTATAATCATGGAAGGTGTGAATCATTAGTCCGTGTGAGGTGAAGTGGTTGGATGATTAGAATTTTTCTATTTTCCATATTGATGAAGATGAGAATTAATAAAGGTTGCAAGTCCTCATAATGTCCTTACTTGTGAGATAAAATAGTAATATATTAATCTGTGCCTTATTTGTTTTATTCGAACTCGACTCAGCCCAAAAGAAATATGAATAGTTTATTGTTTAGTTGAATGTAGTACACCTCGACATCATTGTGGGTTTACAAGGTTATCTATTTGTACATGAGGTTACCATGTCTGTATATCTCCCTCGGCAATTACTCATGGGCGCCTTCCTGTCAATCATCTTTCACTTACAAGGCCAGGAAGTTGTTGGTGTGCTGGTGTGTTGTTAAATGGTGTTAGTGAATAGTGTCAGGGGAGATCATGGAGGTCATATTTTCAACTGTGACACAAATTTACCTCCTACCCAAGAGAGTTATATATACTTATTAACTCTACCTGCCAGGATTGAGACTTACATAAAATATATTCATATTAATTAAAGTTTTGCCTATTTGATGAGAACTTGATTTATTTATTTATTTATTATTTTATTTATTTATCTATTTATTTATTTATTTATTTATTTATTTATTTATTTTATTTATTTTAGCAGATTTTTAAGTAAGTCATTCTGTGATCCTTGACTGCATGGTTGAGAGAGAAGACGAGTTTGTCCGTAGGGAGCCTGGGCTGGTCCTGTTCCTCCTCCCTGACAAGAGTTGACCGTAGCCGAATAAGGAAGGAAGATGACTCAACCATTATTTCCCCCCCTTGTGAGCGAGTGACCCCTGAGGCTAGGCTACTGCGTGGTGGTGTCTCTGACCTCCTGTAGCCTTCCATAGTGTCCACGTCACCATGCTACAATCGGCAATATAAATATTTTTTCAGACCCACGTCGCTTATTATGGCAGCTATTATTATGATCAATTGATTTTCTGTTTCAGTTTTCATTCACAAAATTTAGAGCAGTGATTGTATATATGAAAAGTTTACATGTCTTTCATCAAACTATAGTGTTACAACATCACTACTATAACCTCATATTACGTCAGTACCTACTACGTCTACTGTACATTCCCTAAATAAATGTACAATACAGCCGCTAACATAAATGCTTTTCAATCCTCCGTCCTTAGTAATAACAAATATATATTAGCAACGCTGTCTTCAGGGACGTTAACCATGCAATTAAAAGTAAGTATTATATTTACAAAGTATATAACTGTTAGCTTTTCATCAGAAATCCTCACTTTTAATCACGAAACTTAAAACCAGTATATGCTGCAAACTGTTTATAAGGAGCCTTCTGACAACTGGCTCATAATATAATGATTTATGAGAAGGCATATATAATGGTAAGTCATGCACACTCTCCAAACACAGGTCACGAACACTTGGCCTCGAAGGCTTGCAAAACTAAGCTGTGGAACCTCCTGTCTCAAATCAAAATACAAATGTGTTTCGCTTGCTGCGTTAGGATGTGAATTGCTTGTAGTGGTCGAGAAAACTTTCAGATGATTGTATTTTCATTTGTTCTCCCACCAAATTATCAT